>CATLJY010000226.1:0-103008 GCA_949987705.1 Thereva unica | reverse complement strand
GATTTTTGAAATTCATCCCCTAAGGGGGTGAAATGGGGTTTATCCAAACCGTTGGAGCTATAGGGCTGAAATTTTGACAGTGCATCCCTATAATGACGTGGACATCCACTAAGAAGCGATTTTTCGAAATTTATCCCCTAATGGGGTGAAATTGGATTAACCCACACCGCTGAAGCTGGAGGGCTCTAATTTTGACCGTGCATCACTACAATGACGTGGGCATCCACTTAGGGACGATTGAAATTTATCCCCTAAGGGGGTTAAATGGGGTTAAGCCAAACCGCTGGAGCTTAATGGCTGAAATTTTGACAGTGCATCGTGGACATTTACTAAGAAGCGATTTTTCGAAATTCATCCCCTAAAGGGGTAAAATTTGGTTTATCAAACTACTGGAACTACAGAGTTGAAATTTGGACAGTGCATCCCTATAATGACATGGACATCCACTAAGAGGCGAGTACTCGAAATTCATTCCCTAAGGGGATGAAATAGGGTTAACCCAAACCTCTGAAGCTGAAGGGCTGAAATTTTGACAGTGCATCCCTATAATCACGTAGAAATGAATGACTCGAAATTCACTTTATTTAATACTAGCATAAAACCCGCGTGCCTTGCAACGCCTTTAAAAACTGTTTATTATGTGCAATGTTTTCCTTAAAAAAAACCAACAAAAAAGTCAGCTGTTATTATCCCTAAAAAGGGTTTATTATAGTGCATTTTTTTAATAAATATGGTAAACAAATTACTGCGAATATCACCTCTCCTCAACAAATCTGCAAGTTTTAAAGTAGATTGACATGTGTGGTAGTCTTTATTATAACTTTATTACAATAATGTATATACATGTATTTAAGAGGAGCGCCGGATTACTACTGATGTGAATCACTCTTATCACCATGATCGATCTCCAGTTATCATTGTGATAGGAGTGGTACTAGATTGACATTGAGAATAGATCAATATTGATCTATTCTATTAAGCTACTCTACATCTCCCCTTTTCACATTTACAGAATTCTTATATGAATTTGTTATATAATTTTCAATTTATACAAAATAATTTGAATTTGTTATATAATTTTCAATTTATACAAAATAATTTTTACAATTCATTTCATCTTAAAACACAATTCAGTTTGCTTGTAATCAATTCTTCACTTCATTTTTCTTTTTTTTTTTTTTTAGATACTTCATTTTTGTTTGTTTTTTCATAATTTGACTTACTCTCTAATAATAATCTATTTCCAAATTTTTTTTTTTTTTTTTTTTTTTGCCTATTTAGTTTGTTAAATTCGTTTACCATTACGTAGTGTTAAGGGTTTATTATTATTAATATTATTAAGACCTTGGTTCTGAGTTGATTTATTCTTTCGTTGCCGCAAGTGATAAGTGTTACGTCTTTTTGTTCTTCCATTGTTGTCAGTTAAAAGATATGAGCGTGGAGTTTCATGTGTTTTAGTTATGGTACCCTCTATCCACTTTCCATTTTCCCAAACGTATACAGGATCATTGATCGAAAACGGTTTTTTATTTTTGGTCTCGATATCATAATATTTTTTAAGATTCTCTGATTTAGATCTCAGCATTGATTGTACATTTGTGCATAAACTAGGAATTAATAAATTTCTATTTATTGGTAACTTTGTTCTTGTTCTTCTGGACATTAAAAGTTGAGCTGGTGAGTAATGGATATCCTTTACAGGAGTATTTCTATATTCCATTAAAGACGTATATATTTCTTCTGGTCTACTTGATTTAATTAGGATATTTTTACAAATTTGAACAGCTCTTTCAGCTAATCCGTTGGACTTAGGATAGTTGGGGCTACTTGTTATTATTTGTATACCCCACTCTTTGCTAAAATTTTGACACGAATACGATGAAAAAGGCATATTATCAGCGATAATAATCTCTGGAATTCCACTTGCTGAAAAAATTTCTTGCCATTTGCTAATTATTTCATTCGATGTTTTATTTTTTATATATTTTAGTTCAATCCATTTACTATAGTAATCTATCAAAACAAAGTAATTTTTATTGCCAAATTCCATTATATCACAACCAACTTTCTGAAAGGGATAAGAAGGTATATCGTGAGTAAGGAAGCGGTTCTCTCGGCTCTAATTTTCTATATACTTGACATTTAGGGCAGTTGTTTACAATATTTTCTATATCAATATCCATTCCTTGCCAATAAAATAATTCTCTTGCTCTTTTTTTTGATTTAATTATACCCAAGTGAGATTCATGAAGTTTCTTCAAGATATGTTGTTTATAATCTAACGGTACAATTATACGGTCGTTGTAAAATACAATATCGTCCTCTACATAAATATCATTTTGAATTTATACAGATGTCTTATATTTTCCGGTAATTTAGTCTTTTCGTTTGGCCATCCATTCATGTAATAATGGCGTAAATAACTTAAGTTTTGGTCTTTCAACGTATACAATTTTAAGTCATTGAGTGTTTCATCGCTTACAGCGACTGTATGAACCATGTCGGAGACATCAGGTTCTTCTTCTGGATGAGTTTGGGTAGCAAAATTTCTTGATAAGTAGTCAGCGATATGTAGGTATTTGCCAGGTACATATTTAATGGTAATGTTATAGGGTAATAATTTCAATTTAAGTCTTTTTAAACGCGAATAAGGTATTTTATTTAAATCTTTTTGTAATATGGATTCTAACGGTTTGTGATCACTATGAACAATTAATTTTCTTCCATAAATATAGGTATGAAATTTCTTACATGCAAATACTATTGCTAAAAGCTCCTTTTCTATTTGTGCATAACGTTCCTCAGTTTCTGATAGAGCTCGTGATGCATATGAAATTATTTTGTTTCCTTGTATAAGGCAACAGCCCAACCCTTTGGATGACGCATCTGTTTGTATAATTGCATCTTCGTTTTCATTAAATGAGTGCACTCCAGTTGTTTTGACAATGCATTTCTTAATATTTTCCATAGCTTGAGTGTGCGAAGGCAGCCATTTAAATTCATTTTTAGATTTTAACAAATCCCTAAGTGGATCCGTTAAATGTGACATATGTGGCACAAAGTCTCGAAGATAGTTTATTACTCCTAAGAATTTTTGTAATTCTTTTTTACTGTTAGGAGGTGGTAATAACTCAATTGCTTTGATCCTAACTGGATCTGGTTTTATCATGCCTTCAGAAAAAATATGCCCTATATAAGAAACTTCCTTTAATTTATATTGAAATTTATGTGGGTTAAATTTTATGTTGGATTCTCTGGCCTTTTCAATTACTTGCTTTAGAATACGATCATGTTCAAGTTCAGTCTGTGCTGCTATGAGAATATCATCAATGTAGATTATAACTCCATCAATACCACCAAATGTTTCACTATTATATCGTTGAAATACTTCAGGCGCTACATTGATACCAAAAGGTAATCTACAGAACTCGTAGCATCCGAATGCAGTGGCGGATCTAGAAATTCATTTTGGGGGGGGCCATCCTCATCCATTGGCGAATTTTTTAAGCTTTTGACGAAGGGTTGTAGAGCTTCACAAATATAAATAAAAACACAAAGATTTTGTTTTTAGTTATTGAAATAACTTAACTTAACTTTTATTTATTTAAATAATAAAATTAAGTCTTCTTGCTTTTTGTTTAGCAAATCTTTCGATAATATTATCAATATTCACCATATCATGGTGAATATTTAGCAGGGCTAGACCCGTAAGCCTGTCTTCACCCATGCAGGCCCTCAGCCATGTTTTAATACGACGTAATGTTGAAAAGGACCGTTCAGCTGTCGCAACACTTGATGGAAGCGTAAGCAATATCTGTATCATTGTGCTGATGATAGGATACTGATTATTGTTACAATAACTGAATGTCGCAACAGCAGTTTCGGGTAAGGAACTTCCCTTTTCCTTCTCTCGGTTCCATTTTTGTTTCCAGGCTTCATACTCCTTTTTCATTTTAAAGGATACTCCCCTTACATCTTCAAGGAAATCCTTATATTGGATTGCCAATGACAATGCTTTATTGACATCTTCGCTGCTATCAGTTATACGGCTCGGAATGAATATGGCCAGATTAAAAGAATTTAAGGTATCTTTAGGGAAACGTTCTTTCAAATCTGCAATAACGTAGTCTAAGACCGGGATATAAACTGGCCTCAAGTAGTACTCTTCCACGTTATCTGCCGGTGGATTAGATCGATGTTCTTGTCGGGCTTTTGAGGAATTACGTGGAGTGGTAATTTGAATACCTCTTTCTTCTGTAATCATTTTCGTCTCGACGAATAGGTTTTTAAAGCATTCAGATGCTTTTTCTCGATGTGACTGTAGAATAGCCAACACATCTTGAAGAGCATCATTTGCACAAACCAAGTCTAACGACTCAGACTGCAGAAGAGTACTTAGTTGTTGTGTAGTTCCCAGGACATCGCATAGAACAATTACTGAAACCAAGAAGTCGCTGTTTTCAAGGACACTGCGAAGACAAAAAGCTTCCGATGATGTTGACTTGTCCTGCCAATTCTCGATTTTGTCAAGTGCGTTCATGATTCCTGGCAAATTTGTACGAAATTGCAAAACGCCATCGTGTCTTTCCGCCCATCTAGTTTCGCAAAGCCCTCTGAAAGCTATACCGAGTTCTTGTTGAAATAAGTGAGCCCGTTTGGCTGAAGTATTAGCGAACTGAATCACTTTTTTAATTGTTCCCATAGCATTTCTGCAGGACGCCACACTGCAAGTCTTTGCAAGAGAATTATTCAAAGAATGGTTGTAGCATGGGCATCTTTTGGCATTCGTTGCTTCAAGCTGGATTGTTGCAACAGCTCCCAGATTCTTTTGGTTTCCAGAAATCATTACGCTGCAGTTGTCCGTTCCGATCCCGACACATTTTGAGGTATCCAAAGTAAAAGACTTGACAATATCCAGCACTATATGACCTAGAGCCTCGCCAGAAAGTCGTTTCTCTCCGTGCTCAGCAACCTCCTCCTTGCGAATAGATTCGTAACAATCGACAAAAGATAAGAAATCTTTTCTGATTTGGCCCTCGTAAAAATACCGTAAAGAAAGGCTGAGTTGTTGATATTTGTTAAACGTTGTAACTTATTTAAATTATTTAAAATGATATTTTGAATTCAGCGCCACCATGCAACAATACCTGAACAATTTTTTTTTTAATTTAATTTTTTTTAAAACAATAGTGATACTTGTTGGTTTGGGGGGGGCCATGGCCCCCATGGCCCCCCCCTGGATCCGCCACTGTCCGAATGGAGTCCCAAAGGTTGTCAATTTACGGGAATCTGGATCTAGTTCTATCTGCCAGAACCCATCTTTAAGATCTAGGACCGAGAAAAATCTAGCTTTGCCAATTTTTGTCTTTATTTCTTCTAATGATGGTATCATGAAAAAGTTCGATTTTATGTACGTATTTAGTGTTCTTGGATCAAGGCATATTCGTAAAGACTTATCTGCTTTCTCAACTAAAACTATTTGATTGCACCATTCTCGAGGATCATTAACTTTGGCTATAATATTTTGAGATTCTAAATCACCTAATTTCTTTTTTAATGATGCTTTTAACGTCAAAGGAATCCTACGAGGAGCTTTACATATCGGGATGGCATTATTTACTAACTCTATTTTGTACGGTACTTTAAATTTTCCCATACCGCTGAAAACATCGGTATTAATTTTAATAAAGTTTTCTTTAGTAATTATAAAACTTGTATTGCTTTCAACTGAGCTCACTTTTTTAATAATTCCTAGTCTAGCACATAAATTCAAACCAAGTATCGGCTTATAATTATTTTCTAGTATCATGAATTTATCTATTTGTTTAGAATTTTTATATGTACATACCAAGTCAACCGTTCCTAAAGGTTTTATTCTGTGATTACTGTACGATTTCAATATTACGGCTGTATCATGCAATTGATCCCCTGATGCTATTTGTAAGAAAATGTAGTACGGAAGAATATTCACCTCAGAACCAGTGTCCAGTTTAAATTTTACCATTACATTTTCTATTTTGATTATTTCAGTCCAAATTTTCTCCCTACAAGAAACAGAATTTATTTGACTTATACTATAAATATTATTGCATTCATTATTATTGATTATAGAAAAATTGCTGTCTGAATCACTACTTTCCTGTTGTTGTTCTGCTTGTATTTCTCTGACTAACGCTTTCCTACATGCAGTTGCATAGTGATTCCATTGCCCACAGTTAGAGCACTGTTTCCCATATGCTGGACATCGATACGGTGGATGAGACTGGCTGCACCTTGTACATTTACGTTGAATATTTTGTGTGACCCCTTCCGTTTTTATTTTGTTATAAATGTTACGATGAAACCTTTGTTTTTGATTTTTTACTGTTGTATTGTTATATTGATGTTTAAATTTTGGTTTTTCATTTGGTTTATTATATTTTCTCTGCACTGTGTATACTGTTTGTGGTCTCTGCACTCGTTCCATCCTCTCTTTTAACTTTTCAGCGCGTCGACATTCTTCAACTGCTTTATCCATTGTGATGTCATCAATTCCAAGTAGTTTTTCTTGGAGTCTTTTGTCTTCAATTCCTAAGACAATACGGTCCCTAATCATATTGAACTTTTCTGCAAATTCACATGCATCGGCTAACTTTTTAATTTCTGTGTAGAACTCATCAAAGGGTTCGTTAAGCTTTTGATTTCTAGAGTAAAAAATGTACCGTTCATAAATTATATTTTTTCTCGGTTTGCAATAGTTTTCCAGCTGTTCCATAACCTTGATATATTTTTTTCTATCCTCCAGCGACAAATCTGCCGAAAGTGTGCGTAATAATTCTTTCGCTTCTTCTCCTAGTTGATTTCTTAGAAGAGCTAATTTGATTTCATCAGTTTCATTTGTTGCTTTGCAACCAATCAAAAAATCTTCATAGTCTGCCTTAAACATATCCCAATTCCGGGCTCTATTTCCTGATAAGTCTAAGTCTTTTAATTTCTTCATACACGATTCCATTTTTATTGATTTCAATACGTCTTTTGCTGCTCCTGATGATGATTGTATAGATTTTTGAAGATTTGTTTTAGTAGTCCTAACAATTCGTTTCCCACTTCTGAGCACGAGTATGGTTAAGTTACCCTCGGAATCTCTTTTTCGTATGGTTTTCTTTTGTTCTACACGGTGATTCAATTCCTTCTTAAATTTGCCCATCGGCTATCATCACATCAATTTTAAATTTTCTTTTTCATTAACTACATTCAAAGTTTATCACTGTTTATTTATTTATTTAAATTATTCTGAATTTATCCGGTTTTTCGATTTTTTTTTTTAAAAATCACGTACCGACTGCGCCATGTGGTAGTCTTTATTATAACTTTATTACAATAATGTATATACATGTATTTAAGAGGAGCGCCGGATTACTACTGATGTGAATCACTCTTATCACCATGATCGATCTCCAGTTATCATTGTGATAGGAGTGGTACTAGATTGACATTGAGAATAGATCAATATTGATCTATTCTATTAAGCTACTCTACAACATGTATATGTCATCAAGAAAAGTGACATTTTAGGGTTTGACGAACGTTCGTTAAGTTTGTTCGCCTATTTACGTGGATGTAAGAAATTATGAAGCAATCACAAATGAATATTAAATCCCCGCCATTATAGGGATGCACTGCCATTATAGGGATGCACTGTCAAAATTTCAGCCCTATAGCTCCAACGGTTTGGATAAACCCCATTTCACCCCCTTAGGGGATGAATTTCGAAAAATCGCTTCTTAGTGGATGTCCACGCCATTATAGGGATGCACTGTCAAAATTTCAGCCCTATAGCTCCAACGGTTTGGATAAACCCCATTTCACCCCCTTAGGGGATGAATTTCGAAAAATCGCTTCTTAGTGGATGTAAACGCCATTATAGGGATGCACTGTCAAAATTTCAGCCCTATAGCTCCAACGGTTTGGATAAACCCCATTTCACCCCCTTAGGGGATGAATTTCAAAAAATCGTTTTTTAGTGGATGTAAACGTCATTATAGGGATGCACTGTCCAAATTTCAGCCCTATAGCTCCAGCGGTTTGGATAAACCCCATTTCACCCCCTTAGGGGATGAATTTCGAAAAATCGTTTTTTAGTGGATGTCCACGCCATTATAGGGATGCACAGTCAAAATTTCAGCCCTTTAGCTCTAGCGGTTTAAGTTGTGCGTTGTCTGTCAGTCAGTTACTTTTTATACAATAGAAAAAAATCCCCTTGCAACTTATTGAACCCCATTTCACCCCCTTCAACCCTTTTGTTCTCCATAAAAAGTAGCCTATGTCCGTCTCCAAGGTCTAAACTATGTCTGTTGCAAATTTCATCAAAATCGGTTTAGTGGTTTAGGCGTGAAAGCGTAACAGACAGACAGACAGACAGACAGACAGACAGACAGAGTTACTTTCGCATTTATAATATTAGTAAGGATTCATTTGTGATTGCTTCATAATTTCTTACATCCACGTAAATAGGCGAACAAACTTAACGAACGTTCGTCAAACCCTAAAATGTCACTTTTCTTGATGACATATACATGTCAATCTACTTTAAAACTTGCAGATTTGTTGAGGAGAGGTGATATTCGCAGTAATTTGTTTACCATATTTATTAAAAAAATGCACTATAATAAACCCTTTTTAGGGATAATAACAGCTGACTTTTTTGTTGGTTTTTTTTTAAGGAAAACATTGCACATAATAAACAGTTTTTAAAGGCGTTGCAAGGCACGCGGGTTTTATGCTAGTATATATATATATATATATGGGGTGTCCCACATAAACTTACAAAGCGGCCGGCTATGAATAGGTCTTGGATAGACGAACAAAAAATCGTATGGGTGGTCAACCCGTTTCGGAGGAGTACGGTAACAACCACTGTGACACGAGATTTTTATAGATATAGATATACAGGGTGTCCCACATAAACTTACAAAGCGGCCGGCTATGAATAGGTCTTGGATAGACGAACAAAAAATTGTATGGGTGGGGGGGGGGAAATCGTAACGGTTTAGCCGTTAGGGCGTTTTGAAGTTTTTTTGCTAAAGTTTTACATATCACCCTGTATTTTTGTTACCGTATAACCTATTTTCATGGCTATGGTACCAGTGCACGCAGAACCCCCCCCCCCCACCAATACGATTTTTTGTTCGTCTGTCTAAGACCTATCCATAGCCGGCCGCTTTGTAAGTTTATGTGGGACACCCTGTATATCTATATCTATAAAAATCTCGTGTCACAGTGTTTGTTACCGTACTCCTCCGAAACGGGTTGACCAATTTGCATGAATTTTTTTGTGTATATTTGGTAGGTCGTAGGCTATCTTTTATACCTTTAACCAAAAAAACAGCTGCAAAATCCAAACAAAAATGGTAATTTTAGGAATTTTCACTTCATTTTAGTTTCAATAGCTTCATGGCCTACCTATTGTTTCACAAATATAAAATTGTCATTAAATTGAATCATTACATTTAATGAAAATTTCAAATTTACGCAGCTGTCAAACAATAAGTAGGCCATGACGCTATTGAAACTAAAATGATCCATGGCGGCCGTCTCAAGAGGGCGGTGTACCACTTTCTTCACAACCACCTCGACATGGGTATGAAATGAAAGGGTATTATAAGTAGAATACAATAAGCAATGTAGTATACAAAATATATCTTTAGATCCATGGCGGCCGTCTCAAGAGAGCGGGGTACCACTTTCTTCACAACCACCTCGACATGGGTATCAAATGAAAGGGTATGATAAGTAGAATACAATGAGCAATGTAGTATACAAAATATATCATTAGATCCATGGCGGCCGTCTCAAGAGGCCGGATTACCACTTTCTTCACAACCACCTCAACATGGGTATCAAATGAAAGGGTATGTTAAGTAGAATATAATAAGCAATGTAGTATACAAAATATATCTTTAGATCCATGGCGGCCGTCTCAAGAGGGCGGGGTACCACTTTCTTCACAACCACCTCGACATTGGTATCAAATGAAAGGGTATGTTAAGTAGAATATAATAAGCAATGTAGTATACAAAATATATCTTTAGATCCATGGCGGCCGTCTCAAGAGGCCGAATTACCACTTTCTTCACAACCCCCTCAACATGGGTATCAAATGAAAGGGTATGATAAGTAGAATACAATAAGCAATGTAGTAGACTCAATATACCGATGCATGGCGGCCGACGCAAGACCCATGTTCTTTGAGGCATTTCATCTGTGTAAAATTCATATCTCGAAAAATATTAAGTCAATGGATGGTTTTTATTGTTTACTATTGAGTTATGGGTGCAGCGTAGGCGCACCGGGTCCCAGCTAGTATATATATATATATATACATATATATATATACATATATTGTTACATCCCAGAACACCGACAGTTCACCATTTTCATAATTTATTTTCTCACGTCGCTAAGCAAATTCCTCAAACTCTAATTTCATTAAAACCCTTAGCGACAATTCATTTCAATTCGTCTTAAATTTAATTCTTAAAAACTAAATAAACAACGTTGCATTCTTCTTCTTCTTCTTAAATGGCGCTACAGTCCTTGCAGGACTCGGGCCTCTTGAAGTCTCCTCTTCCAGTCTTCTCTACGTCTTGCTAGCTCTCTCCAGTTTGACATACGAAGTTTTCGTATGTCTTCTAGCACGTCATCCATCCACCTATTTCTTGGTCGTCCTACTCTTCTTCTTCCAGATGGTCTTCCATTAAAAATCCTGGCTAGCATTCTTTCTTCTGGAGCCCGTAGAACGTGTCCAAGCCATCGCAGTCTGTTCAATCTTATGTATGTAGATATGTTTATGTCGTCATACATTTGTTGAAGTTCCTCATTTGTCCTAATGCGCCATTCGTTTTGGTTAACCCTTACAGCGCCAAATATTCTTCTTAAGATCTTCCTTTCGAAGATTTTAAGCTGGTTTTCTGTATGTTGGGTCAATGTCCAAGCCTCAGACCCATAGCATAGAACTGGGCGGATTAACGTTTTGTATAGTCTGATTTTGCATTGTCTTGAAATTTCTTTGTTTTTAAAGACCGGGACTAGTGCGAAATAGGTTTTATTTGCGGCTACGATGCGTCTATGGATGTCGTCCTTTATATGGTTTTGTGCAGTAAGCATTGTCCCTAAGTAGATGAAGTTTTCTACAATTTCCACAATATGATCGCCAAGGCTGATACTTCGTCCTAGCCGATGTCCTTGTTTTGATACGATCATATATTTTGTTTTTGTGTCATTTACTCGTAGATTGAACTTTGCTGAGCTTTCTACAATCTTGAAAAAGGTTTCCTTTACCTCTTGTGCTTTGCGTCCAATTATGACTATATCATCTGCGAAGGAAGACAGGGTTCCCTGTCATAATATTTCTTTTCTTTTGGAAATAAATTGGTTTGCGGAGAATGAAATAAAAACATATCCTTTTTCTCAAATGCCTTACATATAACGCTTAGTAATTTATTATAATATTCAAAACTTCTTAAAGGTATAAGCATCCTTATGCTACTTACTCGCTTACCTACTTAATCCGGGCCCTTCGTTTTGGTTAACCCTTACAGCGCCAAATATTCTTCTTAAGATCTTCCTTTCGAAGATTTTAAGCTGGTTTTCTGTATGTTGGGTCAATGTCCAAGCCTCAGACCCATAGCATAGAACTGGGCGGATTAACGTTTTGTATAGTCTGATTTTGCATTGTCTTGAAATTTCTTTGTTTTTAAAGACCGGGACTAGTGCGAAATAGGTTTTATTTGCGGCTACGATGCGTCTATGGATGTCGTCCTTTATATGGTTTTGTGCAGTAAGCATTGTCCCTAAGTAGATGAAGTTTTCTACAATTTCCACAATATGATCGCCAAGGCTGATACTTCGTCCTAGCCGATGTCCTTGTTTTGATACGATCATATATTTTGTTTTTGTGTCATTTACTCGTAGATTGAACTTTGCTGAGCTTTCTACAATCTTGAAAAAGGTTTCCTTTACCTCTTGTGCTTTGCGTCCAATTATGACTATATCATCTGCGAAGGCTAGTATCTGGATGTTCCTTGTGAAGATGCTATTTGCTCCATTAAGCTGTGTTTCTCTCATTATTGCTTCGAGAGCAATGTTAAAAAGTATTGGTGAGATTGCATCTCCTTGTCGCAGACCCGATTCTTGAGGAAAATTGGTTGAGTTACAACCTCGTATTCTCACTTGTGTTTCACAATTTTTGGTCGTCATCCTGCAGAGATCTATTAATTTTCTGGGGAAACCCATTTCAGCCATCTTATTCCACAACTCTCTTTTATTTAGCAGATCGTAAGCATTTCTATAGTCTATAAAAAGAAGATGTATTTCAATGTTTTCTTCCCAGCATTTTTCAAGTATTTGTCTCATTATGAAAATCTGGTCTGTTGTCGATCTGTTCGTTCTAAATCCTGCTTGGTAATCACCTACTTTATCTTCCAAGTGTGGTTTCAGTCTATTAAATAAAATATGTGAAAACACTTTGTAAGCTGTGTTCAGAAGAGATATTGGCCTGTAGTTTTTGCAGCTCATCAATTCACCTTTTTTATGGACTGGGACTATTGTGCCTAAAAGCCATTCTTCTGGCATCTTGCTGCTTCTCCATAGTTTTATGATTAGACTATGTAAGGCCTGGCATAACTTCTCCCCACCATTTTTTAAGATTTCCGTGGGTATGCCATCTGGACCTGGAGCTTTGTGATTTTTCAGTTTCGCTATGGCATTTTCAACTTCCTCCATTGTAGGATCTGGCGTATCGTTTTCTGGGTCATCTGTATTACGGTTTTCCGCTGCTCCATGTGTTAGGCTTATATTCTCTTTGAAGAAGTCTCTAAAGTATTTCTCCCACACCTCGAGTATGTCATCGATACTACTAGCTATAGTACCATCTTCTCTTCTTACCATGGTGCAGGTGGGTTTGTATCCTTTCTTAATCATGTTGACTTCTTTGTAGAAACTTCTAGTGTCTTTATTACTGTAGCTTTTATCGCGTATCTTCCTTTAATATCGTGGATCTAACGTTTATTACTTTTTCCCGGGCGGGAACCCTTCGTAGGCCATGGAAGGCGACGAAATTTGTATACGTAGTTCCCTGTCATAATATTTCTTTTCTTTTGGAAATAAATTGGTTTGCGGAGAATGAAATAAAAACATATCCTTTTTCTCAAATGCCTTACATATAACGCTTAGTAATTTATTATAATATTCAAAACTTCTTAAAGGTATAAGCATCCTTATGCTACTTACTCGCTTACCTACTTAATCCGGGCCCATCTAACTAATATTGTATTTCCTAGGCATGCAATTTAAATAAATAATAAATTAAGAGGAATAATTTACAGACTATGTAAGCATGAATTTGACCAATATAGATAATAAGTTAAATAAATATGTAATATAATAAATATAATAGAATAAATATAAGTTATAATAAGGTTTTTTTTTCTTTTTTTTTTTATTTTATTTTATATATATGAATTATTATGTTTTTTTTCTTATCTGGAAGTCCCACGTTGGTTAAGTTGTGCAGTGTCTGCATGTGGCGTTGATTTATTTGTCTCCTCCAACAGGTTATGCTTTTATTATATGCCATATATTTCCTTTTTCCTGGTGGTTGGTAGGTAGTTTTAATTATTTCCTTTGTTGCATATTCCCTTTCTTTTTATTTTATGTGTTCTGGCTACCTGGAGCACTATTTAATTAGGTACATTTTTTTTTATTACGAGTGTACTACTCATATTCTTTAAACTTTGATACATTTATTTAGTGTAATTATATATATATTAAATGTTTTAAACTTTATTGAATTCCACTTTTCTAAATTTTACTTTTCTGTTCACTATAGGTCTATACTCTTTGCATGCTGGCACGAGAAGCAGGATCGGTTCTCTATTTTCTCGCCACGCGGCCGTTTTCGAAGACTCGGGAGTTTCGAATTTCCGCTCTGTTTGGATCTTACAGGTTTTTAATTGATTAGGTATTTTAATTGTTAGGTCTAATTAAAATAAATTTTTGTAATATTTATGTCCGATTTGTTATTGTTAAATTTTGTACTTGTTTACTTTGAAATAATTTTGTGCTTTACTAAGATTTCATTTAGGACTTAGGACATTTTTAATATTTTGCATTCGTAGCAATTTTGATATGCTACATTTCCTCCGAACCTGGGGAAAAAAAATTGTGCTTCGCGAATACGTGTTAAGGACAATTTTTTTTTTGTATACTAGTTGAGTCGGGAGCTCTACGCTTGCCGCTCTTAATAACAATGGAAATACACGATTAAAAGGATTTATAACTTGAGTTGAGTCGGGAGCTCTACGCTTGCCGCTCTTAATAATAATTATTAGTTTTTGTACATTAGTTGAGTCGGGAGCTCTACGCTTGCCGCTCTTAACAATAATTATTGGAAGTACACGATTATAAAAGGATTATTAACTTGAAAAATATACTATTTAACAAATACTACTTTTTAAGATCCTTTATGTGCCATTTACCAATATCCACCCCATTCCTATCTTTTAATCTATAACACAGGTCTGAAATCTTTTCGGTAACTGTGCATTCATCGCGGAGAATCCCTTGGATTTGTCCGAAAGTACTTAGTTTCTTTTATATACTGTATATATGTGTATAATTTGGTAATCTCTTCATTATATATTTTAATAAAATGACTCGTAATACATTTTATAGAGAAATTTAGATTTACTGATCGCTTAAAAAATGCCCTTTAAATACACGTGGATTCCACAACTAAGCAAAAACTTTAAACAATAGGAAAACAAATTAATTATGAATGTTTTGTTTATCATTTAGTAAAATTGCTTGAAGCTACAAAGAATTCTAACTTTATTTTAATTTAATAAAAACAAATCGTTTGCATATGAAAAATACCCTACGCAAGTGCAAAAAAATTTTATTTTAAAATTCTATGGAATCGTTTTTTTTTGTTTTTGGGTTTTTTTTTTTTTTTTTTTTTAAATACCTTAACCGTATTTTTTTTTGATATATTAATTTGTAGCTAAATTAAATTTAATTTGTCTTACGATGCGCAAGCTTTAGTTCTTTTATCCAAATCTTATTGTTAAGGGATTCACCAGTTAAATACAAGAATACTACCAATCCTAAATTAACAATAAAGAAGGCGATTCGTTGTGGAAGATCCAATGCTTCTAATGATGGATATACCCAAACACCAGAAACGTGTTTTATAATAGGAAGCCAAACCAAATATCCTGCCATAAACAATAGAAGGTCTAGTAATCCTTTACTACGTTTAGGATATTGTCTAAAGGAGATACACATCTCTAGCACAATAAATACCATTATATTTGTGTGCATAACATGATTAAGCCAACTGGGAAAGAATCCGTCAAACGCTTTTGGGAAGACCAGCTCCCTGTCTATAGCCATTACGGTCCAAAATGATATACCAACGTTTAGTGCTACAGGAAATGCTAGTGCTGCCAGCAAATAATCTTTTAACTGTCGTATAGTAGGCGTTTTCTTTGGTGCTACTTCGTTTGTTCCGATAAAATCATTTAAAAGACTTATCGTGAAGTAAATTGCTTGGATAAACGCATCTAAAACAGTCAGGTACTTGAATTTCCCTCCGAAAGAGTTTCCCATTCCGTGGAACCTGGAGCCTACCGGAATTTTAACGTGATTGAAATCGTAGTAAATCGCGTACCAATAATGTGTGGCGGCAATTAAATGCATAATTGTTCGTAGAGCGGGGAAAATACCGCGATCCCACGTATAACTTGCTCTTGATCTCGACATTTTCTATCAATTAAATTTCTTTACGCACAGAATTGAGAACTTAAACTTAGCACTACCATAAATTTTGTACGATTGATCTTAAGCACTAGTTTACTGATATTAAATAATACTAGTATTCAGCTCGTGTCTCGTGTAGGTCACAAGCAAGCTGAATATTATGAATGATTGGTATCTTCACATTTCCTAAACACGAAAATTTCGCAAGTTTATCTTTTGCCAGTTATCTGACATTTTGTATTAGATTATAGTCAGTGTGTATATTATAAGCTCTATTCGAAAGCACTAATAAATTGATGCGGTTAAAGGAAATTATTTGTTGTAGAGCACGGTTTACAAGAAGAAACTTTTGTAGTGAAACTTGATTTAATCATAAAAGGTATCCGATACCAATTGAACCTCACAAAACTGTAAATCGAAACAGTTTAAACTTCTTCGGAACTAAACCGGATGTGTTTGACACATTAATCGATCATCAATTAGTGATTAACCAATGGGTTAACACGGGCGACAAGATTTTAGAAAATTACTAAATAAGATCACCAACTTTTATTACGGATATTTAGAACATAAAAAAAATTCAACACAATGAAAGCTGCCAACACTCGTCTAAAATAAACTAACAAAATTTTAAATGTCTACAAAATTCGAGCGAAGTATATTAAAACGTCATGTCACTTCACTTGGCTATACGTAAATATCCCACGCAAATATTAGGCGTTAACTATTTTACGACCAAAATTAATCACAATCGGAAAATATGAACTTTCACTTATACTGCGCATCACTTGTTATCATTATCATATAAATTACGTAAATTACCCATACTTTCTATTCAAAACTTTATTTATTTAAATTCCGATCGCCACTTCCTCATGTTATCGCCCTCAACTTTGATATTGCCTTTCAAAACAAAAGGTATGGTCAAATTAGGATCGGTTGAAATAATTATAAACTGAAGCTGGCTTAAAGAAACAAAAGAAATCTTCTTGTACCTAAAGAGAATGCTCAAAACAGAATCTTATCATGATGACATGACTATAAACGATCTATATGAAATCACTGAGCGCTTAAACTATAAAGTAGCACTAAATTTATAAAATTTTAGAACACCTTTGAGGGAAACCTTTTAGCTTCGACGTGTAATAATATGATCACAAGTACTTTGGAACAACTGAATGGATATCGAGTTGACAATCTTAATAATAACGTAAGTTTAATTCATAGACACTAAAATGGGTACTATTTTTAATGATAATTGAAGGTAACATTAAATCTGAAAAATTCTTACATGCTTGCATCATAAATGAATCACAAGTAAGTTGAATATCAATTGCACTATTTACATAAATTTAATATCTCTTTGTGGTGTGGGATCTGTCACAGCAGCCCTGCCTGTCATCACTTTGTTTGTTACCGACTACAATTTTTTTTTTTTTGCCCTTTGAGAAATTCGAAAATTATTTTTTTTTATTTTTTTTATTTTAGCTTTTGTTTCACTATTGATTCCGTAGTATTTGCTTTGTTTACTTCATTAAAAAATATAAGCACTACAAATTAATTAGACTACGGTGCGATCTGGGATTTTGGCGCACTTAGTTTGACACTATCTACCATTATTTTCACTTTAGTTGTTACTAATTTAAGTAGATATCTAATCACTTGTTTTATATATTATTACTTTTAATTATTCCCAAGTACACGGACTAATCGGACTTGTATTGCAATTTCGACTTGACAGACGGAGATTTGGATGACACTGGACCTTATATTGTAATGCACGGTTACGATTTTGCTTTGCCAAGAATGAAAAATTGATAGATGGCATTGAAATGAAATGGCTGATTCCTATTGTTACCTTAGTTTGAAGGGGATAATCGTAAATATGAATATTGGTCGTTGGCACATAAATATGAAGTTAGGAAATTTACGCGTGTTTGATTATAAAAAGATATCCCGGTTGAGCCCCCAAATTTTATCGCGTATCTTCCTTTAATATCGTGGATCTAACGTTTATTACTTTTTCCCGGGCGGGAACCCTTCGTAGGCCATGGAAGGCGACGAAATTTGTATACGTAGTTCCCTGTCATAATATTTCTTTTCTTTTGGAAATAAATTGGTTTGCGGAGAATGAAATAAAAACATATCCTTTTTCTCAAATGCCTTACATATAACGCTTAGTAATTTATTATAATATTCAAAACTTCTTAAAGGTATAAGCATCCTTATGCTACTTACTCGCTTACCTACTTAATCCGGGCCCATCTAACTAATATTGTATTTCCTAGGCATGCAATTTAAATAAATAATAAATTAAGAGGAATAATTTACAGACTATGTATGTAAGCATGAATTTGACCAATATAGATAATAAGTTAAATAAATATGTAATATAATAAATATAATAGAATAAATATAAGTTATAATAAGGTTTTTTTTTCTTTTTTTTTTATTTTATTTTATATATATGAATTATTATGTTTTTTTTCTTATCTGGAAGTCCCACGTTGGTTAAGTTGTGCAGTGTCTGCATGTGGCGTTGATTTATTTGTCTCCTCCAACAGGTTATGCTTTTATTATATGCCATATATTTCCTTTTTCCTGGTGGTTGGTAGGTAGTTTTAATTATTTCCTTTGTTGCATATTCCCTTTCTTTTTATTTTATGTGTTCTGGCTACCTGGAGCACTATTTAATTAGGTACATTTTTTTTTATTACGAGTGTACTACTCATATTCTTTAAACTTTGATACATTTATTTAGTGTAATTATATATATATTAAATGTTTTAAACTTTATTGAATTCCACTTTTCTAAATTTTACTTTTCTGTTCACTATAGGTCTATACTCTTTGCATGCTGGCACGAGAAGCAGGATCGGTTCTCTATTTTCTCGCCACGCGGCCGTTTTCGAAGACTCGGGAGTTTCGAATTTCCGCTCTGTTTGGATCTTACAGGTTTTTAATTGATTAGGTATTTTAATTGTTAGGTCTAATTAAAATAAATTTTTGTAATATTTATGTCCGATTTGTTATTGTTAAATTTTGTACTTGTTTACTTTGAAATAATTTTGTGCTTTACTAAGATTTCATTTAGGACTTAGGACATTTTTAATATTTTGCATTCGTAGCAATTTTGATATGCTACACTTTGCTTGATCGCACTTATTCTAATTCTGAAGTAATCACGTTTTTTCTTCCTTAATAACTTATTCGTGTCTCTTCGTGCTGCTACATATTTCTCATGGTTTCCTCTAGTCATTCTTGTTAGGTACACCTGTCTTGCATGGTTTTTTATTTCAATGCTGCTCTTGCATTGATTATCAAACCAATGTCTCCTAATTTCGTGGTTTTGTGTGCCTAATACACAGTTGTTTGTTTCTATGATTTTTTCTTTTATTGAGTTCCACATCAGGTTCAGATCAGTTTCCATTTCCAGACTCCTTGTTATTTGCTCAAGCTTTTCTGTTAACATACTTTCATACTGTTGTTTTGATTCTACATTTCTTAATTTTTCTATATTCCACTTTATTTGTCTATCATTGTTTCTTCTATTTATTGTCGCTAGTTTTTTCGTCCTCATTTTCCCAACAACTAGATAGTGATCGGTGTCTACATTCGCTCCTCGGAAACTTCTTACATCCAGTATGCTGCTTCCATGCCTAGTGTCAACTAGAACATGGTCAATTTGGTTATGATGCCTGCCATCTGGTGATGTCCATGTCCTTTTGTGTATATTCTTATGGTTAAACCAGGTGCTAGCTATTGACAAACTTCTTGCGATAGCAAATTCGGCCATTCTGTTCCCGTTATCGTTTGAATCCTCGTGCAACGAGAACTTACCAGCGTAAGGATAATAATATGGTTCCTTACCTATTTTAGCATTAAAGTCCCCTAATACGACTTTCATGTCGTAAGAAGGGATTTGGTCATAGGTCATCCTAAGAGTTTCATAGAAGTCATCTTTTTCTTGTTCTGGTTTTTCTTCTGTAGGCGCGTGCACGGTGATGAATGTTATATTATGAAATCTGGATTTGATTCTTAAGGTTGCGATCCGATCGTTAAGCGGGTTGAAGTCTATTACGTTGTTGATTAGAGGTTTAAGTACACAGAAACCCACCCCAAAGTTTCTTCTGGAGTCATTATTACCACTGTAGAATATCGTAGCGTCTTTTCGTTCTAGGACTCCTCTACCAGTCCACCTTAATTCTTGTAGTCCTGCGATGAGTATTCTATATCGTCTTAGCTCATCTATCATTTCTGCCATTGCTCCGGGTCTATATAATGTTCTTACATTCCATGTTGCAAACTTAATATCGTTTTTCCTAAAATCATTAGTCCTGGGACGTTGCTGAGGTCTTTGCCGTAAATCCTGACTGTTCCGAGGCTGATTTCTCGATTCCATAACAAGAGTTGTTTTCTGAGGAGAGGTTGTCAACCTTTCGCCCAACCCCCGACCTGGAGGGCCGGATCCGTGAATTATACCCCAACGGATAGGGTGGCCCAGCTATACCCCCAGGCACTGGGTACTCTGGGTACGTTGCATTCTTATGAGATACAAATTGCAAGCAAATGTCGGGATTCATATTACAATAACGTCTGTTCTCACGCGCATTGAAGTAGCTAAAAATCTTGTTAAGAATCTTAGAGTTAGTCTTAATTAAGCTTTCGTCCGCAACGGGTTTTCATTTTTTATCTCAATAAAAGTAATTAAAGTAAAAAGCGTTTTATTTTGTAGCAAGTGTGTTCCGAAAATAACTAAACTGGCGCAGTCGGTGACGATCTTATTTAGTAGAGATCGAATAAATAAAGGAACGCGCGAATTGAAGAAGTGTAAAAACAAAATTTCAATAATCAAAACGTGAATTAAGCAAAAAGGTGGCTTAAACAAACGAATTTAAAAGTTCATGAAAAAAATTAATAATAAAAGCCTTCCTGAAAGCTTTTATGATAATAAAAAAGTGAAGGTGGACGAAATAGCAAGAAGACTCGAGGACCAAAACAAACTCCTAGAGGACATCCCAAAAAAAAGACAGAATACGAGTTAAGACAGATGCCTACAGACACTTCTTCAGAGATGGCTCCTTCCTTGGTGTTAGAGATTGACCCACTTAAATACATCGAACGTTTGCCCGGATATAATGGTCAAGGTGACGACTTATTTACATTTTTAGATTTAGTAGATGTAATTACACCAAAAATATTGAAATACGATAACAGTAGTCAAACTATTTTATTAAACAGAATTAAAAGTAAATTAAAATTTAAAGCTAGGGAAGTGATAGAAATTAATAACCATGCACAGACTTGGTCTGAAATAAAAGTAGTGTTAATTAATAATTTTAGCGACAAAAAATCAAGTTTGCAAATATTCGATGAATTAAGAAGTGTAAGTTTTAATACGAATAGTGTAGATCTTTACAATCAGATAAAAGCAATATTAAGAAGATTAAATAATAAAATAAAAGATGAGCCTAATGCAACACAAACCGCTAAAGCAAATATTGAAACTGGTCTGAAAATATTTAAAGAAAAGTTGCCAGAGCCAATGCGCTCCATTATGTTTAGTAGAAATCCTACAACCCTTGAAAGTGCTTTGGATATCCTCTACGAAGGCAATTATGCTTATTTTAATCCAAATAAAAATAACGGCGGTAGAAATAACAGTTTACATCGCAGTGAATTTAATAATAGAAATTCGCGAACCTAACAATTCCTATAATGAGCGTCCCAAAAATAACCAAAATTTTAGTGGTAATAGTCTAAAGAATAATAATTTCAACTACAATAATCGTGACCAAAATTATAAAAATTCGCGAAATAATGGGAATTCTTATAACAATAATTATTATAATCGTAATCAATCGTTATCAAAGCCGAAATAATATTAGTAGAGTGAATGGTGTCGCACTGGATTCCCCAGGTTTTAAAAATTCTCCCAATTTACCTGAACCTATGGATGTCGATAAATCCATTTCAAGAATAAATTCTGTTGAAGTTGAAAATATGGAAAATTTTCAATTACAAGCCTCGTGCAACACCTACCGTATATAAAAGTTCAATCAAAGGGTAGACCTTTAAAATTTATTGTGGATTCGGGATCAACAACGAGCGCCATTAATCCAGGGTTATGTAATCCCATTTATAAAAGTAAGATTAATCAAATCAATGTTAAAACTATCTTAGGGGCATGTCCATGTGATATCATAGTTACAATAGATCCGTTTTTAGAATTTGACGCAAAAAAAAAATTTGCATTTTTAGAAAAGGATTTTCATGATAAATTTGATGGACTAATAGGAAATAAGATATTAGTTCCTCTCCAGGCCGAAATCAGTTACAAAACTAACACTCTCAAACTAAACACAGGCAATGAGATTTCCCTCTGCTTCAGTGCTGAAGAAGAGCAAGAATATCAAATTCCTGTTCCACTCCACCAGCTAGAAGTATTTCAAAATGAAGTATTTCTTAGCAATAACGAAATAAGATGTAATCACTTGGACCCCGCAACAAAAAAAGAACTTTTGAAAATAATAAAAAAATTCAATAAAGCATTTTACCATGAGGGAGACAATCTTTCATTCACCCACGAACTCAAACATAAAATTAATACTGTTAACGAAATTCCGATTTACACAAAGCTCTATCGATTTCCTCAAGTACACCGCGAAGAAGTTAATAATCAAATTCTCGATATGCTTCAACAAGGAATTATACGTCCAAGTGACTCTCCATATTCAGCTCCTATATGGGTAGTAGCCAAAAAACAGGACGCGTCAGGGAAACAAAAGTGGCGCATGGTTGTTGATTATAGGAAGCTGAATAATATCACTATTGACGATAAATTCCCTATCCCAAATATCGATGACATACTCGATAAACTGGGACGGTCTTTGTACTTTACGACGCTAGATCTGGCAAAAGATTTCCACCAGATAGAGGTGACCGAACAGCCTTCAGCACTGACAACGGGCATTTCGAATTTGTCAGGATGCCATTCGGCTTAAAGAATGCTCCTGCCACTTTCCAAAGACTAGTTAATGCAGTTTTAAAGGATTTTATTGGTAAAATTTGCTATGTTTATTTAGATGACATTATCATTTTTAGTTCTAGTAAAGAGGAACATTTCGACTCATTACAAAAATTTTTGAAAAGGTTGCAAGATGCAAACCTGAAAATTCAATTAGATAAAAGTGAATTCTTGAAGCACGAAACTGAATTCTTAGGTCATATTGTGACTACAAACGGTGCGAAACCAAACCCAATGAAGATAGAAGCAATCCATAAATTTCCTATGCCCAAAACCCCCAAACAAATTAAATCATTTTTAGAGTTGGTTGGTTTCTATAGGAAGTTTATTAAGGATTTCGCTAAAATAGCGAAGCCTATGACTGCCTGCTTAAAAAAGGATAGACGTATAGATGTCAATAATCCTGAATACAAAGAAGCCTTTAACAAATTAAAATTATTAATAACCACAGACCCTATTCTTATTTACCCTGATTTTAGTAAGAAATTTGCACTAACTACAGATGCCAGCAATTTTGCGATCGGGGCGCTCTTATCACAAGATAACCGTGCCGTATGTTATGCTTCCAGAACATTAAATGACCATGAATTGCGATATTCTACAATCGAAAAGGAGCTTCTCGCCATCGTCTGGGCGACAAAATACTTCCGGCCTTATTTATTCGGTCGAACGTTTCTAATAAGAACAGATCATAAGCCCCTACAATGGCTCCACAACCTCAAAGAACCTAATTCAAAATTGCAAAGATGGAAGGTCAAACCGGAAGAGTTTAATTTTGATATTGAATACCTGAATGGCAAAGAGAATAAGGTTGCTAATGCTTTGTCGAGAGTGGAAATAAATGCGAATTAAAACAGAAATCGACGAAATATCATCAACGGGTGCAACTGTACACTCTGCTAATGAAGATAGCACGGAACACATTCCAATATCTGAGTCGCCGCTCAACTTGTATAAAACCCAAATTATTGTAGAAAAAGGTGCGTTTTTTCCAGAAAGTCTTCGGAAGCAATCGGAAAACTTTTATAAATCCTAATCCAGATGAAAATTGTTTCTTAAATATCCTTAAAACGCATTTTCCGCTTAAAGGTATTGTTGGTATTATGATTAACGACATCAACTTTTATAATGTTTTTCAAAATACTTACCTTAAATACTTCTCCAAAAATAAATTACTTAAACTAAACAAATGTAACTTCTTATTAGAAGATATAACTGAACGTCACAAGCTTCACGAAAAAATATTAGAACAACATAATAAAACAAACCATAGAGGTATTAACACTGTTTATACAGAATTAAAAACAAAGGTCTATTTCCCCAAATTAAAATAAGAAATTCAAAAAATAATTAATAATTGTCATATATGCAATTCTGCCAAGTATGAAAAGCACCCATTAAAACTCCCATTTAAAACTACAGAAACGCCGAATAAACCGCTGGATATTTTCCATATGGACATCTGGTTCAAAAGCAAAGGTGTTCCATGCCTTACGATTATTGATATGTTTACAAAACATGCCCAAGTAATACCACTTAAATCGAGAACTTGGATAGACTTAAAAGACGGTCTAATGCAATACATTTCATCCCTTGGTAAACCACGAAAAATTATAACGGATCGAGAAAAGGGTTTTAACAGTCTAAATTTCATAAATTTCTTAACAAATGAAGGAATTCAGGTTCATTTTACCACACCAAACAATCACACGAGTAATTCAGACCAGGGCCGCATTTAGGACAGGGCCAGCGGGGCCATGGCCCCAGGGCCCCCACCAATTCAGGGCCCCCACCAATTCGGATAAAATAGAAAAAATATTGGTATGTTTTTAATTGATCCCAAAGTCTATAGAAACTAAGAAAGGTTTTCTATGTAGTGTAGTTGTTAGCAAGGGTCATTCATAAATCATAAGTCATATTCAAATTTCCCGCATAGTTGAGCTATGCGTTCCGAAACTCACATTGTGTGTAAAATTTGCACTATAAACGACACCGAAAAATATTTGCTACCACATGAAGGCAAGACTGTTTGAAAACCCGCTCGTTAAAATTGATTAGAGCCATCACCCGACTAGAAATTTAGGTTTTTTTTTTTCATAAAGTTCTTACTAGGACAACCGAGTTCTGAACTCGGTCCTAATAAGGTTTGAATGTGATAACCCTATAAGATCCTAGTTAGAAGCGTAATGCACTTTCAAATGGTGGTCACAGGACAAGAAAAGCAGCAACAATTGCTGCTGTTGCTTTTTCATCTCTATTCCTAATTTTACTGCTTTAGGCGGCAGCAATTTTTGAAATTTCAAAATCAAATCAAATGTTATTAATTATAAATACTGTTTTTGCTTGAACAAACGGAGACAGAAAATTGGAAAGCAAGTTATTTACATATGTATATTCACCAAAAAAATGATTTTGTTTAACAGTTTAACTGTCAAATAAAAAGTCTGCTGTTGCTGCTTTACATTTATCTGAATTCTGCTTCTGCCGCTGCTCAAAAAGTTGGATCTAATACCGCCTTATTCGTTCGTGTAAACAGAGTGTTTATATCCAGAATCGGATGAGTGTACATTATTAGGGGAATCCCTCTATTGACATTGACAGGATTGACTGCGATAAAGAAGAGTTTTTATAGTTATTATCGAGGTAATAATATTAATTTGTTTATCTTTATTGCTTACTATTTATATGTTTACTATAGTATTAGGCCAGGGGTCGAAACCGTAACCTTAACCGTAACCGTAATCATTTAATAACAGGTTTATTTTTGGTAACCGTAATCATAACTCTAATCGAGACGTTGGATTTTTCCTAACCGGAATCAATTACCGTAACCGATAACTCTGTAACCCTTATTAATCGGTTCTACGAATGGGTTACCGAGTTCCTAGAAAAGAGATAAAAGGGAACAAAAATAAAATAATAGACGAAAAGAGTAAAAAGTGTTGAAGTTGAACGAAAAGTTGAGCGTGTAGAACTGGTCTAAAAGATATAAATAACCGATATTCCGATACATTGGGCGCATCCAGCCCACTCAGCAGTCGACAGCGTCTAAGCTCTGAGCTCGTTGAATGGCTAGCTGAGCTAAGTAGCTTAGTGCCAACGTCCTGGAATATTGGAACGCAGAAGAAATCAACCAACCCATCTTGTGTTGTACTAGGCTAGAGTTGTACTTGGTGTCCCGGCAACACAAGTCAGTGTCGAACGATTGTTTCCTGGCTTAAAATTTACTGACAGCAATCTTCGAGCGAAATTAGATAATGTTCTGGTTGATACGAGCGAATTATTTTTTCGGTTTAAAAGTTTACATTTTATAATTTATATTTTTAAAAGTGTCCAAAAATGTTCAAAAAATTTGATTTTTAATTAAATTTATTATAAAAATAAAACTGATTGTATTGTATATTGGTATTCCTCATGAAAACCCTAGTGTAACAGGTTACGTAACCGGTTAGAAAAAATTAATCGTAACCATTAAAAAATAAATAATCGTAACCCTAATCATAACCCGAACGATTAAAAATTGTGTAACCGTAACAGTAATCGTAAGCTTTATTCGTTTCGGTTTCAACCCCTGTAGCCAACTGATAAATAATTGGTTTACTTAGCAATATCTGTTAGTGCATTTTAAATTTACTTAAGTCAGTTTTATTTAAAAGAAAATGGAATGGAATGAAATTTTTTTAGCCTCTAAAATTCGAAAAACTACCATGTCGGATAGACAAGAAGATAGACACAAAAATGTGAGACATTATTTGAGTGGATCCCAGAAAAGGAAGGTTGCTGCGGAAAAAGAGGAAAAATTTGAACATGTCCTCGCTAAAACTCCGAAATTGAGAAATTTTTTCCTTGTTCGCGAGCAACCGAAAGCTGACAACGAAAAGCCTTCCATTTCTTCAAGCTCAAGTTCTGTTCCTGAAGTTGACAAATTGGATGTACCTGCAGATGACTCTTCAATAGTAAAAGAAAATAATTCTTTAGACAATCCAAACTACAAGGCTGATATTGGTCTTTGGAAAGCGCCATTCACCAATGACATGATCAATTTTTGGGTCAAAGAAGGTTTATCAAAATTACAACATTGAGACGAAGAGCTTTTTTCAAAGGTTTTAGTAACTCAAACACGACAAGATTGCACCGAAAGCTATAGAAAATGTACAAAGGGACTTTTTATCGCACACATCAAAACAAGGAGATTTTACGACGGAGATTTTTATTTTGGTTGTGTTTCTCTCCATCAACAGGCAAAATATATTGCTGTTTATGCAAGCTCATAACGAGTTCATCTGAGAATTCTTTTGCTTGTGAAGGTTTCTGCGATTGGAAACATGCCACAGAACGCCTCGTTCAACATGAAACTACGAAAAGTCACCTGGATTTGCTTGTCAATTTTTCGTCTCGTTCCAGTGAATTAACATTTCAAATTATTAATATTTTTTTGTCATTTTTATATGATATAATACATTACAGGTAGCAAAAGAAGCTCAATATTGGCGAAAAATTCTCAAACGAGTCATAAGTACCATCAAATTTCTTTCGGAACGTGGGTTACCCTTTCGTGGTGAAAATCAGACAATTGGTTCGCCGAGTAATGGAAACTTTCTTGGTATTCTCGAACTGATTTCTCAATTCGATCCTTTTCTTACTGCTCACATGGAAAATCACGGAAATAAGGGTAGTGGTCACGTCAATTATTTGTCCTCGACAGTTTTTAAAGAACTCATCGATCTCATGGCTGAAAAATTATTAGCTGAGGTAACAAGTTCCATAAAAAAGCGAAATATTTTTCCGTTTCGGTCGATTCTACACCCGACGAAGGTCACATCGATCAATTGACTGTAATTTTGAGGTACATGGAAGATATCAGTCCAGTTGAACGATTTTTGACTTTTATACCTAATTGTGGTCATAGAGGCGTAGGGCTGGCAGAAGCTCTTCTTGATTTTTTCCAGAAGCAAACGATTGATATAAAAGATTGTCGCGGTCAACCTTATGACAATGCGCCAAATAGGAGTGGCAAATACAACGGTATGCAAGCTGTGATTTTGACAAAAAAAACCCTTTAGCGATAATTGTTCCTTGCTCCGCTCACTCATTAAATTTAGTAGGAAAATCAGCTGCCTATGCTTGTTCCGCTGCAGTTCTTTTTTTCAGTTTTGTAGAAGAACTTTTCACTGCTTCGACAGCGCGGTATGAAATATTGATGAAAAATTTGTCAGCTGAATATACCAAAAGAAGGTTCTATACACTCAAAAATTTGAGTGATACGCGCTGGTCATGTCGCGAAGATGCTGTCAAGGCTCTTAACAACGGATACAAATTCATTCAAAATGCGTTAATTGAAATTCGCGATGACGTTGAACAAAAAGATGTTGTCAAAAGCCAAGCTCGCGGTCTTTTCCAGAACATGTCTCGATTAGAAACAGCAATTTATACCAAACTTTGGCATGACATACTGGAAAGATTCAATTCTACGAGTAAGTATATACAGAGTTCTACGATGACCCTTTGTACAGCCGTGAATTCTCTAAAGTCTTTGAAATGTTTCGTAGAATCTAAAAGAACAGCATTTGAATCATATGAAACTGCAGGCAAAGAATTGTCCGATGAACAAGAGTATGAAAGTGTGTGGGTTCGATCTGTGAGTGTTCGATTGAGACCCCTAGATTATGGAACAGCGGATGATGTGCAACAGTCACCGAGAGACATATTCCGAACTAAATCTTTCCTTTCTGTCATTGCCCAACTGATCGTATCGTTGAATGAACGAATTTCAGCGTACGAAGTCGTTGATGAACGATTCGAAGTCGTTGATGAACGATTCGGTTTCTTTGCTGAGTTGACCACAATGGAAACTTCTCAGTTGGAACTAAAGGCCAAATATCTTGTACATCATTACCCTGACGATTTAGACCTGAATTTAGCTAATGAATTGATTCATCTCGCCACTTTTGCAAAACAATATGAAAAGAAAAAGGGTGAATCGAATAAAATTTTTCTCTACCGGATAATTTTGCAAAATAATGTGAAATCTATTTTTTTGTAATGCAGAAGTGGCACTTCGTATTTATTTATCGATGATGGTAACTAATTGCAGTGGGGAAATATCATTTTCAAAACTAAAGATTATAAAGAACAGATTGCGAAAGTCGATGACTCAAGAACGCTTGTCGAATCTCATGCTTCTCAGTTTGGAAAGCGACATTCTCCGCGATATGAATTTTGATGATATTGTCAACACTTTTGCTAATAAGAAATCGCGAAAAAAATTTATTTAATTAGAATTAATAAATGATTGTCAGTGTGCAAATATAATACAAGAATAAATTTTTTCATATGCTGTACGTAATCATATTATTTTACTTGAGTATACTCCACTATACTAATGAAACAATTTTAGGGGCCTCCACCAAATTTTGGCCCCAAGGCCTCCGATTTCTAAATGTGGCCCTGATTCAGACGTAGAACGGTTTCATAATACCCTTAACGAACACTTGAGAATACTTAGCGTAATTGAGAAAGAACAAAGAACTCCACTCGACGAAGATCCTATCATTCAAAGCGTAAAAATTTATAACGAAACCATTCATTCGTCCACGGGAAAAAGACCAATAGACTTTTTAAATGGAAATATTGGCGTCGAAGAATACGATTCGATACATAAAAACATATTAAAAAATAAAAAAACAACCATTCAAAAGCGAAATAGAGAAAGACACGAAGACAAACCCTCAAACTATCTTAAATTAAATAGAGTTGCTAAGCTCCAACCGCATCATAAAAAAGTAAATGTTAGAGCTAATGTTAGCAAATTAACAATGGACGCTTACCAAGATACAATAAACAATTCAAAAGAAAAATGAAATATCAAAACTAATAAATAACCTATTTGTTTCAGGATTACTCTGCTTCACCCTTCTACTAATATTTCAAATCAGTGCAGCAAAATCGTCAATATCAATAGACGAAATCCAATCAGGAAACGGCTACGTCCTTATCCGAGAGTCGGAAGTAAAAATAATTCATAGTTATAAACGGATAATGCAATTTGTAAATTTAAGTCAGTACGAAGACAATATTAATAAAATTGAACAAAACATAATTCATCTTCACAATTAAGCTCAAATTCATGAAACTTTATTATACAAAATTAATCATTTAAAAGAAGTTTTCCGTAGTCTAATCCCACACCACGTGAATAAGAGAGGACTGATTAATTTATTAGGTAACGGATTAAATTTTCTCGCCGGAGTAATATTATTATTAATGGATAATATTGACCGTGGGGACATCCAAAAACACTTTCAAGCAATAGAGAAAAATGATAATCAAATTATTAACAATTTAAATGACCAAGTCGAAATCAATAAACAACTTTCAGACCAAATACTAAATATCACAAATCATGTGAATACCGTACAAGATAAAATAAGCACAAAAATAAACGAACTTAAAATACACTTTGATCAAATTCACAAAGAATTTCAAATGTTTACCATTATGACTGCAATAAGCGAAAATATTAACACGATCTTATACCTAATTTCTAACATTAAAGAAGTAATTTTAGCTAGTAAATTAGAAATTTTACCCAGAAATATTTTGTCGCAAGAAGAAATATTGAGTCACAATATTCTTCTTCTTCTTTAACGGCTCTACAACCGGGATCCGGTCCTGGCCTCGCGCAACTGTTCTCTCCACCGGTCCCGATTCTGAGCCGATGTCATCCAGTTTGGCATCCCTAAACTCTGAGCGTCCTGGTCCACGCCATCCTTCCAGCGAAGGTTGGGCCTCCCTCGCTGTCGCACCCCATAGGTCTTACCGCAGAGAACTTTCCGAGCAGGCTCATCTTCACTCATACGAGCTAGATGCCCTGCCCACCGGAGCCTACCGAGCTTTATTTTCTTCACAACATCTATGTCGCGATAGCGCTCGTAGATCTCGTCATTGTAGAGTCTCCGGAATCGTCCTTCCTCACATACGGGGCCAACAATCCTCCGAAGTATTTTCCTCTCAAACACGCCCAAGAGGTTTGAGTGCTTTTTGCTAAGCACCCACGTTTCGGATGCATATGTGAGAACGGGTAAGACCATCGTCTTATATAGTAAAAGTTTAGACGTTATGGTTAGATATTTGGATTTGAAGAGCCTTGACAGACTATAGTAGGCTTTGTTGGCTTTTAGCAGTCGTGCGCGTATTTCTGGTTCCATGCTATTGTCGGCTGCTACTATTGACCCAAGGTAGGTAAATGATTTTATCACGTCAAACTCGTGTTCCGCTACCTTGATTGTGGGACCAATGTTAGGTGTTCTTCCAGACGAGGCCACCATGTACTTTGTTTTGCTTTCGTTAATGTGCAGTCCCAGATTTCCTGCCGCTTGCTCAATCTGAGTGAAAGCTTCTTGTACAGCTGTTGTTGTTCTTCCAATGATGTCAATGTCGTCTGCGTAAGCCAGTAATTGGGTGGACTTGTGGAGGATTGTACCCCTAGATGTCACGCCCGAATCTCGGATCACTTTCTCCAACGCCAGGTTGAAAAGGAGGCAGGTCAGACCGTCCCCTTGTCGGAGTCCATTATAGATGTTGATTGGTCTGGACAGTGTTCCGGATACCTTTACTTGGCTTGACACATTGATCATGGTCAACCTACATAGTCTTGTCAGTTTGTTGGGGATGCCGAGTTCTCTCATGGCTTTGTAGAGTTCTACCCTGGCTATGCTATCATAGGCGGCTTTAAAGTCTATGAAGAGGTGTTGAATTGAGTTTTGAAACTCTAGACATTTTTCCATAGCCTGCCTCAAGGTGAAAATCTGATCAGTCGTTGATTTGCCTGGGCTGAAGCCACACTGGTAATGGCCTATGATGTTTCTGGCGTATGGGGCCATCCTGTTTTGTAGGATAGCGGAGAATATCTTATACACGGTACTCAACAACGTTATACCGCGATAATTAGTGCACGCTGTGATATCTCCTTTTTTGTGTACCGGACAGAGGATGCCTTTTCTCCAGTCTTCTGGCATCACTTCCTGCTCCCATACTTGCACAATTAATTCATGAATCGCTTGGTGTAATGTAGGCCCTCCATATTTAACCAGCTCCGCTGCGATGCCGTCTGCACCCGAGGCCTTGTTGTTTTTGAGCCGGCTGATGGTTCTGCTAACTTCTTCTATGCTTGGTGGCGGCAGCATAGCATTGTCATCAGATATTGGTGGAGCCTCCGAATCCTCAGTTAGCTCGCCATTTAGCAATCCATGAAAGTGCTCTTCCCATCGCTCCAAGATGCCTTTAGGATCGGTGATCAGATTACCTTCTTTGTCCTTGCAGTATGTGCAACGTGGTGTGAATTGCGTCATACTGCGGACTCTTTGGTAGAACTCCGCGCCTGGTGCGGCCGTCGTTCTCTGTACTGTTCTAGCTCACAGACGAGATTTTTTTCCCAGGCTTCCTTTTTCCGTCTGTGAATTCTCTTTTCTTCTTTTCTGAGCTCTTTATAGTTCTCTTCGCGTGCCCGTGTTCTCTGAGACTGCTGCATGGCTCGGTACGCAGCATTCTTACGTTCAGTTGCCAGCTTGCATTCATTATCGAACCAGTCGTTCCGATCTTTACGACTTCTGCCTAAGATGGAATCAGCAGTACTAATGACAGTATTTTTAAGGCGGGTCCAGTTCTCTTCAACGCCCGGCATCTCATCCCCAGGACTTAGGGCGAGTTCTAATGCATGACCGTAGCTGTTTCTGGCCATTTCATTGCGTAGTGCAGCTGTGTTGATTCGAGCCTGATCAGCGGATACAAAGCTTTTCAGCGTTGTAATGCGCTCTCGGAGCACCATACCAACAAGATAGTGATCCGAGTCGAAGTTGGCACCTCGGTACGTTCGTACCGTCATCAGACCCGAAAGGTGGCGGCGGTCTATCAACACATGATCTATTTGGTTGCGAGTGGCTCCATCAGGAGATACCCAGGTGGCTTTATGGATATCTTTACGCGCAAATCTAGTACTTGCAACGACCAAGTTCTTACTTGCTGCCATCTCTACAACTCGCTGTCCATTGTCATTAGTGTTTTCATGCGAGCTGTGGTTGCCGACATATTGCCTGTATATGGGCTCCCGGCCTACTTTGGCGTTCAGATCTCCCAGTATGATTTTTACATCATACCTGGGGCAGGCATTAAGTCACAATATTACAATTGAAAAATTTCCCTACATAAAAAATTGTGTACTTTTCAAAAACAATTTAATCGTATTTGTACTGTCAGTACCAAAGTTCGTCCATGAGATGTATTTTAGAGTTTCGATCGAGAAGATCCCAAATAAAAATAATTCATTGGAACTAAATACTGATATCAACAAAATAATTACCTCTCAGAAATATGTTTTTGCAAATATTGAAAAGAAACACATCCTCAAAAGGGAGCTAGTCCAATTTGAAGATGATTGTATCTCGAATCTTTTAAACTTTAGAGAAATGAAATGTAACTATAAAAGAAATAATGTAGAAGAAGTCAAATTAATCGACGACAATATTATAGTAACAAAAAATTTAAATGAGACTTTAATAGTACATACTTGTGGTCAACAACAAATTATAAAAATTAAAAGAAATAATGTAATTAGATTTGAAAATTGCACTATTGCGATAAATAATCTGCAATTTGATAATAAAATTGGCGAATATTATGAAAAAATCCTACCAAATGTAGAACGTAATATCACGATAAGAAATGTTTTAAATGAATTTCATCCTGAAAAATTGTACTTTAAGTTCATTAATAATACTAAAAAGTTAGAAGAAATCAAATTTGAAAGCAATTGGAAGTGGTATACAAGCATTAGTACTGACATTGTCATTATTTTTGTAATTTTAATAATATTTGTTTTTATTTTCTCTAAATGCAAAGGAGGACAGACCAATGTAAAAATCAAAACGCCAGGAGTCGAATCTTAAGGAGGGAGGTGTTACATCCCAGAACACCGACAGCTCACCATTTTCTTAATTTATTTTCTCACGTCGCTAAGCAAATTCCTCAAACACTAATTTCATTAAAACCCTTAGCGACAATTCATTTCAATTCCTCTTAAATTTAATTCTTAAAAACTAAATAAACAACGTTGCATTCTTATGAGATACAAATTGCAAGCAAATGTCGGGATTCATATTACAATAACGTCTGTTCTCACGCGCATTGAAGTAGCTAAAAATCTTGTTAAGAATCTTAGAGTTAGTCTTAATTAAGCCTTCGTTCGCAACGGGTTTTCATTTTTTATCTCAATAAAAGCAATTAAAGTAAAAAGCGTTTTATTGACCTCATTTGTAGGTATATATAAAAAAACATAATAAACAAAACGACCTGAAAGGGAACCTAAAACGCAACACATACAATACAAACAAGTAAACATAAACAAATAAACAAAAATCATTAATAAAGTGGGGGGCCTCGGTAGTCTAGAGGTAAGGCGCATGACTACTATCCCAGAGGTCCCGGGTTCGAATCCCGGCCAGCCCGACGGTCTCTTTCGCCTTTTCCACTTTCTCATCTATATAACTTTCCTTCTTTATTCTTCCCTCTTTACATTCCTGATTCCTTCTGTCATAGCCTTCGTTAGCCCTTCCCCGCTCCACCAAAGCGCATGTAATCGGTTGGTTGATGAGATTCAACTCGTTTCAGGAGACATAACACTCCAGCGAGTTGTTTCTCGATGCCCCGATGTCAAAGTCGCGACAGTAATGGAGTAGGTGGACTGAAAACTATCCCTGGTAGGTTGTGACAGCTCCTTCCTTCCTCGACTAGAGCTGCTGTTCGACATTGCACTCTATATGAAGAAAATAGATTGTCGACACAGTATAAAGGGCGCTTCCTGAAACTCTAGTCTTTCACATAAAAAAAAAATATTATCCCTATAAAATGCATTTCTAAAACTATAACTAAATTAAACTAATAAAAAAATAAACCTACATCTAAATAAAATTTAAACTAACTACTAACTAAAAACAAAAAAAGTACGTGAAAAGAGAGAAGGATTAAAAATTGATTAACAAATAAATAAATCATTACCTGGAAGGCGCCTGGGCTGTGCCTTCAACTAAAAAGAGTCCTAAAAGCAGGGCTCAATATCTAAAATTAAATAAATAAAATAAATAAATAAAATAAACGTTAAAAAATATATAAAAATATTCAAAACTAAATTCTACTTACCCAATTTTATTATGACATGTAGAAATGTCAATTCCAATCAGAAAGCTCAAAAGCTTCAAGCTGGGGTGATATCAGAATAAACCAATTTGATCTAAACTCTAAAGCAGTGGCGGACAAACCTACACAGCTAAAGAAATGCATTTGTGTAAAAGCTATCAAAAGCTTTCTAAAGCTTCACACTGTTATCGAGTTAAGAAAATTTGCATATTTTTAAATTTATTGCAACATATAATAAGAAATATAATTTTAGTTTCATATATATTAACTAATTGTTTTTAATTTTGACAAATTGACAATTTGAAAATAAAATCTTAAGAAACGTGTTTTAATTTACGTACCGTAAATAAAAGTAACAAAACTGAAAATACTTTGCGTTTTATATTTCTAAAAGAAAATGTTTTTTTAAAAATTAATCAATATTGACTTTTGGAATTTCTTTAATCGTTTTCTATGATATCTGATGTTGTTGTTTGCATCAAATCGTCCATATCAATCTCTGAATCGTTACATTTTATGCGCATTAAATCTTCAATACTTTTGTCAGAAAGTCTATTCCGTTGTTTGCTTTTTATTACTTTAAGAGTAGAAAACGCAGCTTCGCATAAATAAGTTGTACCGAACATGGACATAAATTTATAGACAACGTCTTTTGTTTTGGGGTAAATGTTACTATCTACTTGTTTCCAGAAATCAATGCCTTCGTCAAGGGGTAATGAGAGGTCCGATTGCATATTTCGAAGCTCATTTTGCAGTTCTTCGCTTTGTTCGTCGATATTGCAAATTAAGGGCTTCTCATAAAGGTCGATTAAATTTCGAATTTTAGAAAAATCACTAAAACGACTTTCAAAGTTTTCATTTAATAATATGAAAATTTCCGCGTATTGTGGGAGGCTTTGTGGATTGGGAAAATCGTTGTATATATTCGAAGTTCTTGGCAAATTAGAAAAATTTCCATCCTTAAATTGCTTTTCAAGCAGTGATAATTTGCGTTTAAATGCGTCTATCGTGGATACTAATTGAAAAATATTTTTTCCTTTTCCTTGTAAAGAAAGGTTGACCTCTTGTAAATATTGTGTTATGTCACATAGAAAAGCTAAATCTAAAGTAAAGCTAGGGTTTTCTAAATAATCAACTAACTGACTTGCTTGAAGTGAGTTATCATTTTTTAAAAATAATAATACTTCTGATCGTAAATCATACAATCTTTGCAGACATTTTGAACGACTTAGCCATCGCACTTCTGTATAAAGTAGCAAGTCTCCGTATTCTGCATCCATTTCTTCTAAAAATGAAACAAATTTTCGATGGCGAAGGGGATTATGGCCACCTCTTATTTTATTTATAATTTTTACAGCCACTTTCATTGTTTCTTGCATATTTATTGCTTTTGAGAAAAGAACTTCCTGATGGATTATGCAGTGAAAGGCAGGAACATCAATATTATTCTTTAATAAGAATCCAACAAAGCCTTCATTTGTGCCAGTCATCACTCGAGCTCCATCTGTGCAAACAGCAGATAGCTTGTTTTTGTCAGCAAAAGAAAATAAAATTTTGTCAACTGCCTCAAATATAGTTTTCCCCTTCACATTTCCATGATTTGACACCACCGCAAGTAATTCCTCATAAGTATTAAAATTGATATCGACAGTTTTGACGCATACAATTAACTGGCTCAAATCATTAATATCTGTACTTTCATCGAGACAGATTGAAAAATATTTACTAGAGAGAATTCTCCTTTTAGTTTGTGAAAGTATATAGGAATTTATATTTTCTGTGCGGCGAGTTATGGTTTTCCTAGACAAAGGTATGGTATCAAAGATATCTCTTAACTCTTTGCCCCTTTCGCCAAAACACTCCAGTACCGACTTACTTAAATTTTTAAAAAAAGTTCCATCTTCAAATGGTCTGCAATGCAACCAGGACTAACAATGTAAGAGGCTTTTAGTTTTCTTTTTTTAAATATTTCATTGTGTTCTTCTCTGGCTTCTAAGCACATTTTATTCATTTTTTCAGAAATTCCAGCTTTAAATTTACTAATAATTGTTTACGGTCTTCTCCGCAGTATTTATGAAATTCTTTGTGTAAACTATTATAATGTCGCTCAATATTATATTTTTTAATAGAAGCTAACGTGCGATAGCATACCATACATTGAGCTTCATTAAAAATATTTTGCGCATGCTTGTGGTCAACAACAAATTATAAAAATTAAAAGAAATAATGTAATTAGATTTGAAAATTGCACTATTGCGATAAATAATCTGCAATTTGATAATATAATTGGCGAATATTATGAAAAAATCCTACCAAATGTAGAACGTAATATCACGATAAGAAATGTTTTAAATGAATTTCATCCTGAAAAATTGTACTTTAAGTTCATAAATAATACTAAAAAGTTAGAAGAAATCAAATTTGAAAGCAATTGGAAGTGGTATACAAGTATTAGTACTGACATTGTCATTATTTTTGTAATTTTAATAATATTTGTTTTTATTTTCTCTAAATGCAAAGGAGGACAGACCAATGTAAAAATCAAAACGCCAGGAGTCGAATCTTAAGGAGGGAGGTGTTACATCCCAGATCACCGACAGCTCACCATTTTCTTAATTTATTTTCTCACGTCGCTAAGCAAATTCCTCAAACACTAATTTCATTAAAACCCTTAGCGACAATTCATTTCAATTCGTCTTAAATTTAATTCTTAAAAACTAAATAAACAACGTTGCATTCTTATGAGATACAAATTGCAAGCAAATGTCGGGATTCATATTACAATAACGTCTGTTCTCACGCGCATTGAAGTAGCTAAAAATCTTGTTAAGAATCTTAGAGTTAGCCTTAATTAAGCCTTCGTTCGCAACGGGTTTTCATTTTTTATCTCAATAAAAGTAATTAAAGTAAAAAGCGTTTTATTTTGTAGCAAGTGTGTTCCGAAAATAACTAAACTATATATAGCAGCGCGTAACAGCCATCTTCGACCTCATTTGTAGGTATATATAAAAAAACATAATAAACAAAACGACCTGAAAGGGAACCTAAAACGCAACACAATACAATACAAACAAGTAAACATAAACAAATAAACAAAAATCATTAATAAAGTGGGGGGCCTCGGTAGTCTAGAGGTAAGGCGCATGACTACTATCCCAGAGGTCCCGGGTTCGAATCCCGGCCAGCCCACGGTCTCTTTCGCCTTTTCCACTTTCTCATCTATATAACTTTCCTTCTTTATTCTTCCCTCTTTACATTCCTGATTCCTTCTGTCATAGCCTTCGTTAGCCCTTCCCCGCTCCACCAAAGCGCATGTAATCGGTTGGTTGATGAGATTCAACTCGTTTCAGGAGACATAACACTCCAGCGAGTTGTTTCTCGATGGCCCGATGTCAAAGTCGCGACAGTAATGGAGTAGGTGGACTGAAAACAATCCCTGGTAGGTTGTGACAGCTCCTTCCTTCCTCGACTAGAGCTGCTGTTCGACATTGCACTCTATATGAAGAAAATAGATTGTCGACACAGTATAAAGGGCACTTCCTGAAACTCTAGTCTTTCACATAAAAAAAAAATATTATCCCTATAAAATGCATTTCTAAAACTATAACTAAATTAAACTAATAAAAAAATAAACCTACATCTAAATAAAATTTAAACTAACTACTAACTAAAAACAAAAAAAGTACGTGAAAAGAGAGAAGGATAAAAAATAGATTAACAAATAAATAAATCATTACCTGGAAGTCGCCTGGGCTAAGTGGCTTCAACTAAAAAGAGTCCTAAAAGCAGGGCTCAATATCTAAAATTAAATAAATAAAATAAATAAATAAAATAAACGTTAAAAAATATATAAAAATATTCAAAACTAAATTCTACTTACCCAATTTTATTATGACATGTAGAAATGTCAATTCCAATCAGAAAGCTCAAAAGCTTCAAGCTGGGGTGAGATCAGAATAAACCAATTTGGTCTAAACTCTAAAGTTATACGACTTTAAACGTGTATAACAGCTCTCCCCCCCCCCAGCTTTAAGCTTTCGATAGGATGCGTCTGATCTATAAAGTTCACAGCAGCAGCACGAACTTAGCTTTTTAAAGTTTCACATTCCGTCCAAGTAAGTAAATTCTCAACGCAGCACATTTTATCAGACAGGCATTGGCCGTCGCAGAGTAGACGCAGGCGTTTGGACGTCACATTTTAATAACTTTAGAGGCAGGCATTTTGCCGTCTCATTTTAATAAAATAATTTTTTTTTTCAGGAATTAGATAGGTAATTTACCGTCTAACATCAAAACCTTTGGCAGGCATTAGTCGCCAAGTTAGGGGTTTAGATAACTGGCAGGTATTCTACCGTTGGTTCGGGGGTTAGTTTATAGTAGAAATTAATTGGTTTGGGTATTGGTGATAGGCATTAGAACTATACCAAAAATACGGAAATAATTCATATATCCCTACGTGTTTTAAACAGGGAATTTCAAAGGTTTTACGTAATTTGAAAGACCTATCTTTTTACAGCATTTTTCTAAAATCTGAAAATTAATATTTAAAATTTTTTATTTTCGGCGTCTCGCGCCGAAACATTGTCCTTCGACCCGGATTGGTCGTGGTCAAATCAAATATAATTTCCAATATAGTGCCAGTTGAAAACTTTTTATTTTTTCTTCAATTATTTATTTTGTCCAAAGATTTAATTATTTGTTATTTGTCTAACCCCGTGATATTAATATAAAGCAAAAATGAAAGGTATTCTGAAGAACGAAAGGTATTCTGCCTTAAAGCGAGAGTTGAATCAAACCTTATCCAATCGATTAGTACAATCGAATTTCGACTCTGTGTCGTGCCATCTATTATCTAATTCACCCCATATCTTGGCGCTAAATGAGACCCAAATCTTACCTAATGATGTCTTAGATCATTACCAGGTTTCCGGGTACTCATTAGTGCATAATCTCTCCCCCCATAGGGGAGTTGCCATATATATTAGGAAAGACGTAGCTTTGCAGAAGGTGTACAACAGTACATCGCCTGACTTTAACCACCTCGGCCTCAAAATTTTACTTCATAAGCACGTCATTTTCTTCTGTTTTCTATACAGGAGCTCTAATATAAATAATGAAGCCTCTTCCTTAGCATTTGACGCTATCTCTGAACGTATCTCCGAATTCTTATCCTTATACCGGAGTGTGAAATCATTGCTGCGGGTGATTTCAACGTTCACAACACAAATTGGCTGAATTATTCAAATGGCACCAGTGTTTCTGGCCGGGATGCCGAGGTCTTTGCAGAGACTAATAATCTTCACCAATTGGTTAAGTGCCCTACACGAGTTCCTGACGCTGTAGATCAAGGGGCCCATCTCCTTGATCTTTTTCTCACCTCCCACCCTACACGGTACTCCATCGAAGTTCATTCACCTCGAGGCAGCTCAGACCACTGCCTGGTCAGCGCAAGCTTCCCATACCAATCATCCGTCTCAACCATACCAGCTAGAAGAACTGTGTGGCACTATGGGAAAGCCAATTGGTTGGGGCTTATTCGCTTCTTCCAAGCCGCTGATTGGGACCTGTGTTTTGTGAATCGCGATGCCAACTTTTCCGCTTTCTGCATCTCAAAAATCATATTGGCAGGAATGCGTTTACTCATTCCCCATTCTACCAAATCCATTAAGCCAAGGCCGCATGGATGGTTTAATCAAGAATGTATGAACGCGACTAAAGCCAAAGAAACCGCCTATAGAGAGTTCAGGCAATCATCCCGACGTGAGTACATCAGGTTGAGAAATGTCTGCAAAACCACCATCAAGCAAACCAAAGCCTCCTTCGATGACAGGTTAAGAAACAAACTCATTAACACCTCTGCTGGTAGTAAAAACTTCTGGTCCTTGGTAACCTTCATCAGGAAAAATTTTAACACATCGTCGTCTCCTCCCTTCATTCACGATGGGAAGGTATTAACAGAAAGCAAATCCAAGGCTGACTTACTCGCATCTCTGTTTACCTCCAATTCTTCCTTGCCTGATACAGCCGTGCAACCCCCCATTGTAGAGGGTTCTGCTCACTCAATGGGCAGAGTTTTCTTCAGAACTCGTGAAGTGTTCAAGTGTCTCAAGGAGCTCGATCCCAATAAATCCACTGGCCCTGATAAAATTCCCCCTATGGTTCTTAAAAAATGCGCTTCACCTTTGGCTAAACCTCTGCGCAAACTCTTCGCCCTTTCTTACTTCTCCGGAGTTTTCCCTGACGCCTGGAAACTGGCTCATGTTCAGCCTATACCGAAAAAAGGTGATTCCAGCGACCCCTCTAACTACCGCCCAATAGCAATCACTTCTATCCTCTCCAAAATCATGGAGACATTAATAAACAGAAGGCTTATGGAATATCTTGAACGCAACCAAATATTGGATGACAAGCAGTTCGGCTTTAGATCGAAGAGATCTACTGGCGACCTCCTTGTATGCCTAACTGAACACCTCTACCAAAACATTCATCGCTTTGGTGAATCCGGCCTGGTCGCTCTCGATATCTCCAAGGCCTTTGATAGAGTATGGCACCCCGCTCTATTGAGTAAACTCCATGCTATTGGCATCGACCTTCTTCTAAAGAATTGGATTGAGAGTTTCCTTTCCGACCGCTCAATCAAGGTAGTATTGGACGGCGTTGAATCTAATCCCCACTCCATCTCTGCAGGCGTTCCCCAGGGCTCTATTCTATCACCAGCTCTCTTCCTAGTTTTTATAAATGACCTGCTCTCAATTCCATCCAACTCACTTCACAGCTTCGCTGATGACAGTACTTTGCGTTACTCGTATAGCTTTGATAAAGCAAGACAAGCACGGGCCAGACCTTGTCTGCTTGATCCTGAACTTATGTCCACTTCAATCAACAGGGACATAAGATTGATTCTTGATTGGGGCCTCATGAATCAAGTTGAATTCAACGCACAGAAAACAAAATACTGTCTCTTCTCTATGAAAACGCGCTCCCCAATCCCTCCCATTAAAGTGGACAGTCTACCGGCTTAAAGCCCGGTACCCACTTGTTGCAAACTCGCGTTTCGTATCACCGTTCTTTAAATTTTTTTCTAAAAAAATTGCAACGCTTCGTTTCAAAATGTGCGAAATGATACGATCCAAACCCGATCTCTCATTTAGTGGTTTTTCTCCGTCACATCAAAGGAATGATACGATACGCTTTAGGAGGAAGTGTGGACGGGCATGCGCGTATCCTGTTGCTTCATTGGCGTTGCATCTTGCTGCACTGTTTAGTGATCTTTGATAATAACGTGCGCACATACGGATTTTGAGAATAATTTTTAAAAAATGGAGTGGAGTAAAGAGCATATCATTGAATTTATAGACACTTACAAAACATATGAAATCCTGTGGGATCCAAAACATCCCGAATATTTTAATAAAATAAAAAAACAGGATGCGTGGGAGGAAGCTGCAAAGCAGATAAATAGACCTGTGAGTGAGTGTAAAAAAAATGGAGTACCTGATGTCTGCAATGCGGAGAGAAAAAATGAAAGGGTCGAAAAGCTCTGGTACCGGAAAAGGTAAGTACTGCAATAGTGAAATGCGGTTCATTAGTACCTAAACCAAAAAGCAATCATGCAAGTAAGTACAGAAAGATGATATTAGGATATTAAAAAAGGGTTTCTACTTTTCCATCAAGTAATTTTGTGTATATTATTTTATGTGTCACTTTTAACAACATTTTAATTTTGTATAGTTTATAGTTTTTTGTTACAATAAAATGTATTTTTTTTTTGGAAATCGTTTCTAGGTGCGGACGAAGTATATAAAAGTTCATGGTTTGCCTTCAACAGTTTACAATTCCTGTGGGATAAAAACAGGCCCAGGCAAACTCTGAATACTGTAAGTAAATAAAGAAAACAAATATTTTAGATTTAGATAAAAGGAAGAAAACATTAACTAACCCACCATTCTATGCATAATCATTCTGCCAGACTAGGCTACCCTCTTTTAAGAAATAGTCACACATTTCTTCCCTTACATCAAGTAATGTAGAACTGCTTCTTCGACCAACTTTTCTCAATGGATGAAGCGTATCCCTACCATCAACTGGTCCTCTCCAAGATCCATTTTTCACTACGCCAGCTTCTTCGGAATCAAATGTTCCACGTGGAGTGTAAAGGTCGACTGAATCTGGTCGTCTTCGTAAATAATTATGTAATAGAGTAACTGCTAGAACCACCACTGAAGCTTTCTTTGGTTCCAACAGCAAGGGCTTTCTCAATACACGAAAAACAGATGAGGCTATACCGAACACGTTTTCAACGACCCTTCGCGCTCTGCTGTGTCTATAATTGAAAATCCTTTTTTTTACCCTTTCTCATTATAACCTGGAAAACCATCAAATTTGTTGACATAGGGAAGGCTTCATCTCCAAGGAAAAAGAACGGCAACTCTTTTTGTCTTCCATTCAGAGGAATTGGTTCAGGAAGATTCAGCGTTTTTTGTTGCATATTCTTGCACAGCACAGAATTTGAGAAAACCCCACCATCTGATATCCTTCCTTGGCGACCCACGTCAACGAACAAGAAGTTATAGTTGGCATCAACTAAAGCCATAAGTACAACACTAAAAAATCCTTTGTAATTGATGTACTCGCTGCCGCTATGAACAGGTTTGTTAAGCTGTATGTGTTTTCCGTCGATCGCCCCCACACAGTACGGAAAGTTCCATTTGGCATCAAATTCATCAGCTTTCTTCATCCACTCTTCTTGGGTCGCTGGAATCTGCAATGAAATACATAGGTTTACATCGCTATTATTCAACAAATAATTCCTCTATTATTATTAAAATAGCATAGTACTTTCAGTAGTGGATGCATTTGTTTCGTTAATTTGGAATGTTTTGAAATAAAGAATATAGAGTTTTATGTTTTTCCTCCTCAGCTGTCCAGTGTTACGAAGACGCAGGAAGACATTCCAGCACAAGAGAAGGATGATGAGGCTCATAGCAGCAACTCCTCCACGACTTCATCGAACCAATTTCGCAACGTTTATCAGGACAACTGCCCACCTAAAAAGGGCCCTTTAGCAACAGCTCCTTCTGGTTCTTCAAGAAAAAAAGTTGCAAGGACTAATGAGGAAGAACGTCTTGATCACGCTTTCAAAATTTTGCAATCCGCCTCAACAGAAAGCACAGCAGACGATTCGTATCATTTCGGCAATTTCGTGGCAGCTGAATTGCGTGAGTATGACACCAGAGCTCGTTTTGCTATACAAAACGATATCATGGCAATATTCGCTCGCGCCAATGAGGGTTATTATACCAGGGTTCCTCGTGTGCCTAGCTACATAAATACACGATTGCAGGCGTCTTCTGATTACTCAAGTGCTGAAATCTCAACTCCGAGAATTGAGTCGGTAATTGAAAACCAAAGTTCAAATCAGCAACTTACTTACCGAGAATCTAGTCAAGAGGAAACCACTTCAGCTGTCATTACACCATATTGTGCCCCCGGCGGCTTTAATTAGTGTAATAATTTTTTTTATTTTCGAAACTTCCCAAACAACAAAACAGAAAAGTTTTTATTTTTAATCATAACTGTACCTATGTAATATTAGAAATGTCTTTATTTTTACACTCTTTAAAATAAAATATTCTTTAAAATTATTCTTAAACTTTTTTTCATTGTCTTTGGCGTAAATCAAATGCTCCCTAGAAATTTATGTTGGCCAGTGAAATAATAATATTCGACTCACCTGTATGTAATCTTGCAATGCTTCGACAATGGCTTGACATACTTCTGGGACGATCCTGCTTATGGCTTGCTTTGATATTTTAAAAAGATACTGCAAACTTGTGTAAGAATCACCGGTGGCCAAAAACCGTAAAGTTAGCGCAAGCCTTTCCTGTGCAGTAATGGCTTTACGGAAGGTAGTGTCCTGTTTTGCAATTTTCGGTGCAAGCAATTGTAATAAATACTCGAAGTCCGTTGGATGCATTCGAGTAAAGTTTTTATATAAACCGCTAGTCTTTTGGAGTCGCAAGTCTGATAATAAGCTGCTTCCACTGTATAATTCACGGCTCGCGTATATTCTTGTCATCCACCAACGTGCTTCTGATTTGCGTTTTTTTAACTTCCGAAAATCGAAATCGAAAATTTCAACGTATTTTCATCTTTCAAGGTCCCAGGAGCATTTTAAGCAAAAAATTGGGAGGAAGTATGTGTGTGTGTGTGTGTATGTGCGTACGGATGTGGTCATTTTTTCCTGCACGATATCGCGCGAACCAAAACTGATATCGACATCGTTGAGGTGTCGTTCGACGTATTAACCGAAATATGATCTGAAAAGATTTTCATGAAATTCGGTCGAGCCGTTTTTTTGTTTAAGCGACGTAAGTGATTTTTGCACCTGCACGATATCGCGCGAACTATAAAAGATATCGACTTAGTTGACGTGCCGTTCGAAGAGTATTAACCAAAATATGATCTGAAAAGATTTTCATAAAATTCGGTCGAGCCGTTTTTTTGTTTAAGCGGCGTAAGCGATTTTTGTACCTGCACGATATCGCCCGAACCACGAAAGATATTGACTTACTTGAGGTGCCGTTCGAAGCGTATTAGCGACAATATAATCTGAAAAGATTTTTATAATATTCGGTCCAGCGGTTTTTTGGTTTAAATGACTTAAGTGATTTTTGTACCTGCACGATACCGCGCGAACTAAAAACTATATCGACTTCATTGAGGTGCCGAGAAACATTAATACATCAATTTTATATACATTTTCTTCATCCTAATCTTGTAAGTGCGCACATTTAGTTTGACATTTTAGCGAAAATATTGATAAACAATTGTGACAAATTCTCGGAATTATACATATGTATATTCTACAATTGCCTATTGTTCATTTATTATTAAAATATCCAATCATAATATTCAACATCCATCATACTGGGAAGTTGATCATGTGGACCGAAAGGGTCGAACCCACATCCCAACTAGTTGGTTTAAATAACAAGTAATTAATGAGAATATACGCGGCTGCCGCCACTAGCTGCTGTGTTTTCATCGTCACTTCAAATCACACGCTGACCAGATAACCGTATCGCGCTCCCGTATCAAACATGATACAGGCTGGATGATTCGCAACGCAGTGATGATACACGAAAAATTTGGGTTCCTGTTTTGTTCGTATCAATCAACAATTGCAACGATACAGGGATACGAAACGCCGGTTTGCAACAAGTGGGTACCGGGCTTTACGGGAGATGCCCGGAAAGATTTAGATTCCTTCGACACCACTGTTGCAAATTATATGGCAGCATGGGAAGTTTTGTGCAACCGGTATAACAGAAAAAGGTGGATATATGCTCAGTTGAAGCTATTATTCAATCAACCAAAGATTAGGATGGAATCATACCGGAAAATACGGACAACTTTGGACGAGTTGCAACGTATACAGCACAATTTAAAGGCACTTAAAGTAGACATAGCCAATTGGGATCCCATCTTTGTGTTCATAACAGCGCAAAAGCTGCGGGAGAAAACACGGAATTTATGGGAACAATTGATAGCGAAGTCAGATGAGCTGCCATCATTAAAGGAATTGATTACATTCATGGAGCAACGTTATCGAAGCCTCGAGGCAACCAAGGATATCCATCTGCATAAGGCAGGGAGCAATCCTCACAAAGCTGAGAAGAGTCATAGTAGACTTACGACCTACTATACAAACCAGCAGGATAATCATACTACCAGTAAAGGTAGGTCCCAACCGGCTTACAGGCATCATACAGCCCCGGAATATAAGGGACAAAACAGGAATGGCTATCAAACAAGGTCAGACCACCCTGAGAAAGGGAATTCTTTAAAGCACTGCCCTGTGTGCAGAGAAAATCATTGTTTAACAAGATGTCAACGGTTTAAAGAACTATCAGTTACAGCCAGAAGAAATTCTTCTTCTTCTTCTTCTTTGATCCGTTAGCTGGCGGTCCGAGCGGGACGTCCCCGCAACGGATACGCTGCTGTCGGTGCCGCTGGGTCCCGAACTCTATTCACGATTCGCTTCCATTCTTCTCGGTTTTTGGCGGTGTCTCGAGCCTCGGTAACTGATAATCGTTGATTCTTTAAGTCACCCTCGATATTCTTCAACCAGGTTTTCTTCGGTGCCGATCGCTGTATTCTCCAGTCTGCAGGACGGTCTCGCCAGAGAAGTTTACGTGGCAAGCGGTTATCATCCATTCGGCAAACATGTCCAAACCACCGTAGTCGACGTTTTTGCATTTCTTCTTCGATCAGTGTTTGCTGATCGCATCTTTGTCTGACAACCTCGTTTCGAAGGCGATCACGGAGTGAGACACGGAGGATCTGCCTCAAACATCGCATTTGGAAGACCTCGAGCTTCTTAACTTCCGGTTTGAGCAGTGTCCACGTTTCAGATCCATAAAGAAGAATCGGAAGAATCAACGTTCGGTAAAGACACAAGCATTGCGAAAGATGCTTGTGGAACCATAAACCTGCTGAATGCACCACCAAATTCACTTGTAGGACGTGTGGCAGCCAGCATCACAGTTTGTTGCACGATCAAATTGATCAGGGAAATTTAGTTAATTCACCTACATAGGGCCAACATGTTCAACGAAATAACCGTGACTCAGTGTAACCACATTAAGGATGTTACACAATCAATGTTGGCAACAGCCCTAGTGAAAGTGAAGGGCCGCATAGGCGACGAATTGACGTTACGGGCATTAATAGAGTATGTTTTTGGAGTAGCAGAAGCACAAGTGGCAAGATTTACGTTGTTGTCAACCAAAGGGGGTTACAAGAATAACATTGATGCGTACGTTATCCGGAGTATTACTAATATAGTTCCACCAGAACGCACAATGAACAAGCACTGGCCACATATAGATGGGTTGGAATTAGCCGACCCAAAATTTATGAATCCAGGACGAATAGATATTCTCCTTGGAGTAGGAATATACATGAATATCATTAGAAAGGGTCTGCTAAAGGGAATCAAAGGGGCTCCGATGGTATTAAGGACAGCTCTAGGATGGATTGTGTTTGGAGAGGTACAGTCAGCAAACATACATCCTAAAAATATAAGTCTATATGCATTTACGACGCAGCATGACGTGACATTAGAAGAGTTGAGCCGCCAAATTAAGGGGTTTTGGGAATGTGAAGAAATCCCTAAAGAAAGGCAATTGACCGGGGAAGAAAGGCAGTGCGAAGAATTTTATAATAAAACTACCATACGTAAGTCCAACGGGCATTATGAAGTACGGATACCCTTTAAGGAAGGTAACCCACCTAGTTTAGGGGAATCTCGGAAACAAGCCATGTCCAGGCTATTGCAGTCGGAAAAGAAGCTAGCCCAAAGGACAGAGTTGAAGGACTCCTATCAAAATTGTTTGCAAGAATATATAGACTTGAACCACATAAGTTCAGCAAATGGATTCGCAGACGAAAGATATTATATGCCACATCATGCTGTAATTAAAGACAGCACCACAACTAAGGTCCGCATAGTTTTTGATGCCTCTGCAAAAACTACAAATGGGAAAAGCCTAAGTGAGCAAATGCTGATAGGGCCAACGTTGCAGCCAAAATTATTTGCTACGCTTCTAAAGTGGCGGAAGTATCGGTATGCAATGACTGCGGACATTGAGAAAATGTATAGGATGATCTTCATCAACCCCTTGGATAGGAAGTATCAGACCATCCTGTGGAGGGCAAATATTAACTATCCTATACAAGAATACCAAATGAATACCGTAACATTTGGAACCACTTCAGCACCCTACCTTGCAATCAAAACCTTGCAAAGGTTAGCGGTCGATGACAACTCCTTGCTTCCTGAAGCAGCTAAGGTCGCCATGACTGATTTTTATGTGGACGAAGTGCTTACAGGAGCGGATACGGTGCAAGATGCACAAATGTTGCAAGGGGATTTAATGAAACTATTGAAAGGAGGAGGATTTCATTTGCGGAAATGGGCCGCAAATTATGAGTCGCTCCTAAACTCGATCCCAGCCGAGGATCGCGAGTTACAACTGCCCTTACAGGTAAGGGAAGAAAATCAGATAAAGGCACTTGGCATATATTGGCATCCAGTGGAGGATTATTTTTCATTTGCAATCAATTGCTCAGAATTCAAGCCAGCTTCCACCATAAGGAAAATTTTGTCGGAAGTGGCTACTAAGCTCTATGACCCACTAGGATGGATTGTAATTCTAGCGAAATTATTAATGCAAAAATTATGGCTGGCTAGATATGATTGGGACGAGACGGCGGATCAAGACATTCGCGAAGAATGGAGCTTGTTGCAAGAGCAGTTACCACAATATATATATATATATATATATATATATATATATATATATCTGGCAGAAGTGAAGCCTCCCATACACTGTCAAATCTGACGAACATTCATGTTGTACAACCAAAAATATGACATCGCACAACTGTGCTTTGTGGTTGTACAACTTTATTCTATGTCGTCGCCAAAGGGTTAACATGGATAATAACCAGCAGCTAAAATTAGTGTTATCAACGATGGTGATAGACATTTTCTCCGAAGAAAAAAAGCAAGAAAAAGAAGAAGTGTATGGACCAAAGAATGATTCTTGAAACGGCAAAAATATTCTCACGTTAACTTATTAAAAGAGTTACAAGAGACATCCATTAGGGATTTAAAAAATTTCATCAGAATGGATGAGAAAAAAAATACTATAAATTATTGGGGTTAGTACTTAGTACTCTCATCAAAAAAAGATACAATTTCATCCAATGAAAGACTCTCCGCCACTTTGCGATTTTTAGCCGCGGGTCCATGTTTTGAAGATCTTAAATATTTAACCGCAATATCTCCTCAGAGTTTAGGAGTAATTATAAGAGAAACGTGTGAAGTAACATAACAGAGTCATAAAATTTGCAATAAAATTATATGAATGATTTCTGGTGTATCTTTATCTCAGAGCTGGACTCTTGCGTCAGTGAGTTGCATTCGTCCTACTCGCTTTTTCGTGCCAGGCTCTGTTTTACCTAAAAAGGGAATATGTTCTGTTCTTTACCTAAAAAGGGAATATTTTTCCTACCTAATGGGTTATGCTAGTATTTTACATAAAAACCTGCAATGGAATAAATTAGATGAGGCATGTTTTGAGTGTAAATTGAGCTATATTCCTAGAAAAGGAAATGAGTTTTGTGCAAACGGTTCTACCCTCCAAGCTGAGCAACTTTTGCTGCAAACTTTTTTCACGTAAACCTACCGTTCAGGAAATATCGAACAGTTGCCGGGCTATTCTCGCACCCTGTATATTCTCTAATGCTCTCGCTGGGTTTCATCTTTCGGACTCTGTAATCTTCTTCTAATTCTTGCTCGCATCTTGGCCGGAGAAATTGGTTTTTTATTTGTTCGAGGAAGTCGCCCCATGTCCTGCAATTGGCTTTGCTTTTCGGTACCAGAGCTGTGGTTTACCTCTGATTAATTCTAATAGTACTGGTACCAGGGGCCAGATTCCTCAACGGTGAGTTTTACGGTGTTCACCGATTTCAGTGTAACACTGCGTATTTTCGCGTCTGCAAGAGTGAGAATGTGTTTTTCTGAAATTGGCGGTGAACACCGACGTGAAAAATTTCTCACTGAGTAGAAGGCTGTGAATTTATGGTGAGTTTGAATTTTGATGAGTTTTTTGTAATTTCGTGCGATTATATTTTTGAAAGATCCAAATTTCACTGTCTCCGGAAATCCACTGTCTCCCAAAAGCCAAAAATTTCGTTTTCCATCTATATATTAATACGCAAGCACTTTTTTTGTACAGCACTTTATTCGACTTCTACTAAACCGATTTTGCTCAAACTGGTTTTATATGGAAGTCTTAGTCGTAAAGGTGTGCACAAAACAAGAATTAGTCATTTATCTCATTTCTGTCGCTCGGAAATGAGTATTGCATTTCCCAATATAAATAACAATAAGGTAGAAATTACGGTTAGCATATAAACAGGCGCATATAAAATTTATTATATATTAATACGCAAGCACTATTTTTGTACAGATTTATTAACCAACTTTCTCTAAACAGATCTTGCTCAAATTGGTTTTATATGGAAGACGGAGTCGTAAAGGTGTGCAGAATATAAGTTTCATGTTTATACATTATGTTGTGTTTAAAACGAGTAAAAATTAGATAGAAGTGACATGTTAATTACGTCAGCAATGTGGAAAAGCGACAAGTGCATGAGTAGGAGACATTCTGTTTGTGAATACAAGTTAATTGAACGTGTTATCAGTAAAGTGACTTTTTTCAATAATTTTGCTGAAAGTGATTGTGTTTTTTCGTATACCTTTTTGTTGAAGTTCATTTGCATTATTGCTGAGAACTCTAACAGCATTCTGCAGTGTTTCAACGAAAGGCATGTAATTTGTTTGTATTTGTTTTTAACATAACGAATGAATGTAGTGAATTTTGAAATACATGAATTGTGTTTTTCATGATTATTTGCCCATTGATAATTTTTTAACAAATTCAGTACATCAAATATGTTAGTTGAATAAAATGCCCCGTCAAAGGACACTTATGGGAAGAACAGAAAATACAAGAAAAAGAGAAACACAATAGGTTGGTTTAAAGGCTATTAGGCTGGTTTAAGGAAACTCGGGCAACAATTGAAGAGTTCAAACAAACATATTTGGAAACATATGCACATCCACTTGAGTTTGAACTCCTTTTGAAAATAATGGGTGAAGGCCATGTATTTTGAAATGTACATACATATTTTGATTTTAATTTAATAAAAAAAGAAACTTTTAATGTTTTGCACGTAGTCGACAGATCATTCGACACGCCTATTAATGCATTTACAAATTTTATAATTTTAAATGACTAAAAACTGTATTATTCTCTTTCTAAATAAAGCATGCCTGTTCCGCATATGGAGATCAACGGTGATCTCTACTAACACCAAATTGCGGCTGTTCAACTCCAATGTTAAGGCAGTTCTTTTGTACGGTTGCGAAACATGGAAAGTCACCCAATTCATCACAGGGCGCCTACAAGTCTTCATCAACAGATGCCTTCGTCGTATCCTAAAAATCCGCTGGCAAAATAGAATTTCAAACGAAGAACTATGGCGCCGTGCCGGCCAAGAAAGGATAGACGGCCAAATCAGGCGAAGGAAATGGAATTGGGTAGGCTACACCTTGCGACGCGAAAACGAAAATCTAGCCAAACAGGCCCTTGACTGGAATCCGCAAGGTTCCCGTCGAGTAGGAAGATCTAGAACAACGTGGAGGAGAACCCTACTAGAAGAAGCCGCAACAACTGGGAGATCCTGGTCGAAGTTAAGAGCTGTCGCGCAAAGCAGAGTCCGCTGGAGGGCAACTGTTTCCGCCCTATGTCCCATGAGGGACTAAAGGAGTTTAAAGAAGAAGAAGATTTTGTGGTCAAATTTTGACCACAGGGCGTTACTAGTTAAGTTAAAATAAGTAATCCCGAATTAAAATTAAGTTAAAATAAGTAATCCTGAATAAAAACTGAGTGCAAGTGTTCACTCCTTTTTTTGGAGTGAACACTTAGTGTGGGGTGAATAAACATAACCTTCGTTAGGTTTTGTTAAGTATTTCACTCTGCCATTTCTCCACGTAGTGCGAACACTTCATTTTGATGTGAATAAAATTCAGTTTTTAGGTTTGTTTGGGAGTGAACGCTCGTAAAAGTTGAGGGAAGTGGTGAGGAACTTTAAAAAGTGAATATAAAAAAATTAAAAATGTGTGATGAAATTGATTTTTTGGATGAGATAGATGAAGAGATAATCGATAAAGCCAAAAATTAAAAATTCTTCAATTTAGAGGAAATTTTTGTCAATTTATTAAAATTATGTATATCCATGCTTGATGGCTAAAAATCATGTGGACAATACAGAGCACCAAATGCACTAGTTCGAATAAACTGTCGTCAAGAATTCTTGTATTGCAGCGTGATGCCAAATGTAAGCATCATGTGGAATTTCCTGGAAATTTCGCATCCGCATAATTTCTAATTTATGTATAATTGTCACCCTCAGAGCAAAAGCGGGTTTTATTTGATGTTGCAGCAAAAGAGGAATAAAAATATTTCAGCGCAAAAATGGTTCAACTATTATTCTGAGCAAGAACGGAACGGCAAAAGTCTTAGAGCAAAAGCGGATTAACTCTCTAAACCGTTTTTGCCCTCTACGAAAACTTAAACCGCTTTTGCCCTAAGTTTTTATTTATACCTCCGTCGCTACATTATTACTTCGAAATCTATTTTTAGACCACATTTTCTTCATTTTCCTAGAAATACAATGCAACTCTATTCATAATATTGGAATTTTTGGAATTTTCGCGTTTGTAAGATTTGACTTTGAATGTGTAAAGTCTTTGTAATTGTTTATGATAAGTTTTATGTTTTTGCCATTTTCCCATTTTGACTACATATTTGGGGATTTTTACATTTCTGACATATGTAGATTTTTCATATCTTTTATCTTTATTACTAACTTCAATTTTTATAATGTTTGCAATTTATGATTTTTTTCAATTTACTTTTTTTACTTATAGGCTAGTGCAAATAGGTTTTTGGAAAAAAAAATTAATAGCAGGCAAGGCTCAGCAGTTAAATGTGGTCAAGGCTATAACTAAGAGAAAAAAAAACTTTTAAACACGAAAAAAGGGGAAATCTTAAAATGGGGATGCTATTTAGGGGTTGAAAAAGGTTTTTTGTGATTTGCGGTGAAACATGACGTCCTAGTGGAAAACGCTCCGTGCAAAAGTTGTAGATAATAAAAAAATCTATAACTTTTGTATATAACATATTTTGACATAACCTCAAATTCTATAAGAAAATGGCGGAAAACCGATTTTTCAGTTTTTAATTTTTTTCTCACGTAAAATTAATTCAATTTAAATGAAAATTTGTAAGAATATACCTTGTATTGTGTTAAATAAGCATGATTTTTTCTTGGTTTGAAAAACGAATGGTTTCCTAGATATTGACATTTTTCGAAAAAAATACCCTAATTTTGCAAAAACAACTTTATTGGTGTTTTTTCGGATTTCGATGTTCAAATAAGTGCTCAATTAACCATTGAAATGTCTACTTTCAAATGGTCTATATATGTTAATACTTTATTCTTCATTAAACTGCTTAAAATTAAGAAAACCCGAAAAAGGACTTTTCGGATCACGAATTTTTCAATTTTACAACTTTTTTAAAATTTTGAATTATTTCCGTTAATGACGGTTCAATTTTAATGACAGAACTTATTTTCATATAATATTACTTAAATTAAATAAAGTTAATTACAGAAAGTGGCACACACCATCCGCAACATTTTAAATAAATAAAAAATAATGAATGCTAGGAAAAAATACTACCATAGATTTTCACCTTGTTATTTTACGACGAGAGCAGATTCTAGTCGATAAACATTTTTTTTATTTAGATTTCAAACTTAATCACCACGTGCTCTTCTACAAGCCAGCATCACAAATCTTGGCCCGTACTAGTAGAGTGCGTTTAAGTGGTGTCTGCCAGTCTTGAAATCGCCCACCCAAGGCGGGTAATTGGGTTTGGGCGGGTAATTCAAGTGAAACAAAATTTATACGTACATATTATTTTTTTTATTTTTTATTTATTTAAAATGTTGCGGATGGTGTGTGCCACTTTCTGTAATTAACTTTATTTAATTTAAGTAATATTATATGAAAAAAAAAATAAATGGTTAAAAAAAATTTTTTAAAAAAAAATTCTTTTCATTAACTAAAAAATGTACTGAAAAGTAAAAAATAAAAAATATTTTAAAGAAAGCGTGAAATTTCAATTTTAATGAAAAAGTTAATTAAAAGAATGGCACATTTTTCATCAAAAATTTTTATTAGAATTTGAAATTAACAAAGCAAAAAATTGAGGGTTATTGTAAATCTCACGCGATTTACAGTTATATTTTCAATTTTTGATGAAAAATGCGCAATTCTTTTAATTAACTTTTTCATTAAAATTGAAATTTCACGCTTTCTTTAAAATATTTTTTATTTTTTACTTTTCAGTACATTTTTTAGTTAATGAAAAGAATTTTTTTTTAAAAAATTTTTTTTAACCATTTATTTTATTTTCTACTTTTTAGTTTATTATATGTATTCCGCCATTTTATGATGGCAATTCTATTAGATTTAAAATTACGTCACACAGTTTACTGTATTCATTTGATACCCATGTCGTGGGCTCGGTGGAACATAATTGCAAAAACGGAACCGTCTTCTTGATTTTTTTACAAAAAGGTCAGATTGCATTTAGTACTTATACATGATGAGTTGAACTCAAGTTGAACCCAAGTCTAACTACATGTAAACGGGAGTTGAGTTGGTTGATTGAAATTATGCATACGGACATGAGTTCAGTATTTGAGTAGTTGAATTTAGTTGACAGCAGCATCTCTGTGTTTGTTTGTGATTTTTTGTAACGTGTATTGCTTCTTTATTATCAACTCACCCTTAACTCAACTATTCATCTCATCATTCATACACATTAACCACCCGCACTAAGATTGTGTGCAAAATTGGAAGTTGATCGGTTATATTTTCTACTTTTTAGTCTATTATAAGCTTTCCGCAATTTAGTGTTGGCCGCCATTTTGAATTTGGAATGACGCCACATAGCTTATTGTGTTCTACCTGTCATATCCTTTCATTTGATACCCATGTCAGAGGGCCGTGGAGCACAATTTCAAAAATCGGGCGCCATTTTGGAACCGCCATCTTGATATTTTTACAAAATGGCCAGATTGCATTGTCATCCAAACTAAACGTGTATGCAAAATTTCAGCTTTATCCGAAACCGGGAAGTGGGTCAAATTTAACTTCCAAGATTTGACGACAAACAGTGTAAGTGTTGGCCGCCATTTTGAATTTGGAATGACGCCACATAGCTTATTGTGTTCTACCTGTCATATCCTTTCATTTGATACCCATGTCAGAGGGCCGCGGAGCACAATTTCAAAAATCGAGCGCCATTTTGGAACCGCCATCTTGATATTTTTACAAAATGGCCAGATTGCATTGTCATCCAAACTAAACGTGTATGCAAAATTTCAGCTCTATCCGAAACCGGGAAGTGGGTCAAATTTAACTTCCAAGATTTGACGACAAACAGTGGCACAATTTCAAAAATCGGGCGCCATTTTGGAACCGCCATCTTGATATTTTTACAAAATGGCCAGATTGCATTGTCATCCAAACTAAACGTGTATGCAAAATTTCAGCTCTATCCGAAACCGGGAAGTGGGTCAAATTTAACTTCCCAGATTTGACGACAAACAGTGTAAGTTAAATAAAAGAATTTAATAAGTTCTGTCATTAAAATTGAACCGTCATTAACGGAAATAATTCAAAATTTTAAAAAAGTTGTAAAATTGAAAAATTCGTGATCCGAAAAGTCCTTTTTCGGGTTTTCTTAATTTTAAGCAGTTTAATGAAGAATAAAGTATTAACATATATAGACCATTTGAAAGTAGACATTTCAACGGTTAATTGAGCACTTATTTGAACATCGAAATCCGAAAAAACACCAATAAAGTTTTTTTGCAAAATTAGGGTATTTTTTTCGAAAAATGTCAATATCTAGGAAACCATTCGTTTTTCAAACCAAGAAAAAATCATGCTTATTTAACATATATAGACCATTTGAAAGTAGACATTTCAACGGTTAATTGAGCACTTATTTGAACATCGAAATCCGAAAAAACACCAATAAAGTTGTTTTTGCAAAATTAGGTTATTTTTTTCGAAAAATGTCAATATCTAGGAAACCATTCGTTTTTCAAACCAAGAAAAAATCATGCTTATTTAACACAATACAAGGTATATTCTTACAAATTTTCATTTAAATTGAATTAATTTTACGTGAGAAAAAAATTAAAAACTGAAAAATCGGTTTTCCGCCATTTTCTTATAGAATTTGAGGTTATGTCAAAATATGTTATATACAAAAGTTATAGATTTTTTTATTATCTACAACTTTTGCATGGAGCGTTTTCCACTAGGACGTCATGTTTCACCGCAAATCACAAAAAACCGTTTTCAACCCCTAAATAGCATCCCTGTAACGGTGTCACCTGACCGTTGCTGAAAACAATGTGGATCAGGTTCTTTTTTTAATTAAAAAAGTTGGTTCGATTTAAATTACTTTATTGCTTATTATTTTCTCTTTTAAATATTGTATAAATTCTATAAATTCTAAATCCTTAATTTATATATATATATATATATATATATATATATATATATATATATATATATATATATATATATATATATATATATATATATATATATATTTATCCAAATATTTTAGTTTGGGCCAATTCCCTGGTTAGTTTTTTTATTATTCTTTCAGAAAATAATTATTTTACCTGAGGCAAATGCACTCAAGGAAAAAATAATAAATTTTCCTTATTAACTTATCTATACAATTTCTCAATTGGATAGATAAGTTACTTCAAAAATTTTTTTTATTAAATTTCAAAAAATTTTAAAAAATTCGTTTTTTAAACACTCGACCTATTCTATCCTAACAAAGAGAAGACGGTGAATACTCGCCTTCTATATAACCCTACTCTATACGATGTGGGCAACGCCACTGCAAATTCGCGATTAAAATTATAAAAAAAAACTCTATGGATGCTTGATGGTGGGCAATGCCACAGCTTTTACTTGCACAGATCAAAAGCCCCGCACTGTGCTTGCATCAGGTTTATATTTCCCCCGGCTGTCCCCCCACCTTGCAACAGTGACAACTTGCATCGAAATTTTTACTGAGCTACGCGTTAAAAATATGGCGACGACTGCTTTCGTTTGTTATATTTTTAAATTATTTTGCGTTTTAGTACTCAGAAAAGCTTTTGGTTTGACAAAAGCTTTTTTTTGACAGTTCGTGTAAATTTTGTGCGCGAGTGCGGTGTGTTTGTTTTTATTAAGTGTTTTAAATTTCGGTTTTTATGTGTTTTGTGTGAAAAATTATATATTATGGTGAGTATGTTACTCTTATCAACATAAGTTATATGTTTAGTTTTGTTTTATATGTTATATTTTATGTTATGTGTTACTTTCAGTTTTTATGTTCTGGTTTGTTTACATTTGTTTTTTAATGTTTGTTATGTTGTTATTTCATGTGTACATATATGTATGTTTACCATATTATTATTGTTTATTATTATCAATCGATTACTTATGTTTTATTTCTTTTTAGGCTGCATCGCCAAAATATAGGACGTCGACTTGAATTATGGGTTATGAGGTTATGTTTACGTAATTTCTCTTATTGTTTAATTAATTCTTTTTTATTCTTTTTTAGCAATTTTTTAATGGATGAATATGTACATGTTTCGGACCGAAACATTCTCCCCTCTCTTTGATGCGTCGCATCAAACACATAAAATAGCGTGCGGAGTTCAAGATATATATAGTTTTATTTTATTATTATTATAATTTTTCATTAACTTGTTCTACTTCATTTTATCTTAACATTATCTTATAAACTACTATAATTCAATTGTTACTCTGTGATGCTGTTAGTACGTTATTTTAAATTTCACGTTAAGGGTTTGTTTTTATTGTTTTACACTTAATTTAATTTGGTTTTTGATTTGATCTCAGTATATCCTTGCCAAACCAATTTGTTGTTCCTGAATTTCACGACCACCTTGTGAGTGTCTCCGAGGAACACTGTGTACCGCTTACGTGTTGATTCCAGTATATGTTTAAATGGGATGGAATTGTACTGCCGGTATGTGATGTCGAAGTACTTTCCTTCCCTCGTCGGAATTGTATACATTTTATTATCCAGTCCGCTAGTTGGCTTCGCTTCTACTGGTGGTGGAAGACGTTGGACTCTACTCTGAGCCGACGTACCTGGAATAGCCTCGTGTGGGGGTGGAGGCACTACGTCTCGCGCTTGCACCTTTCTTTTTCGTATTGCCGGTCCTGTATTTTGTATTGAATGAGACCTCTTGCGTGGCGGGGGCGATGACTCTTGAAGAGATCTCTTTTGGGGCGATGCTCCTTTTTCTTGGATAGCTCCTGCTGTCCTGCTGTCGTTCTGCTGATGAACCTTCCAGCTTGAGATCCCTGCCTGGATTCCTTGGGATGGTACCTTGCGCTGGTACCGGCGACAATTCTCGAACTTGATTGTCCCTTCCTGGAGTTCGTGCGATGGTGCCTCGGTGTGGTAATGGCGACAACTCTTGGAATTGGATGTCTCTTCCTGGCGTGCGTGGGATGGCGCCTAAGTGTGCTGCTGGTGATGACTCAAGCGTCGGCATGTCTCTCCTAGGAGTGCGAGGACTGGTATCTCGAGGTGCCACTGGCGATAAATCTCGCAGGTCGAGGTTCTTCCCGGGAGTTGTTGGGATGTCGCCTATTTCAGGAAGGAATAAGTCCACTTCCCAGTCTTCCAATGGAGGAACATCCTTCAGCATTTCGTCGATCTGTGGGTCCCCAAATGGCCACAGTTCTAGGACGTCATCAAGGCCTTCGCTCAGCGGTTGTTGAGATTCCATTATAATTTATAATTCTGTAAATCTAAAATATCACAATAAATTTTAGGTAATTTTTAGGTTTGGACTTCACATTTCAGACGGACACATACACATATTTCCTGTCCCCTTCATGCAGGTAACGGACATATTTTGCTAATGGGACGTTTAATGCGTGTGGTCTTATATTGCAGAGTAACTACTCTGATATGTCCATCTTCTCCGGGGTGAACTTCTATTATTTTTCCTAATGGCCATTGCGCTGGAGGCCGGTTATCTTCGATCATAATGACCACTTGACCTACGTTTACATCTGGTTGCTTAGTGCGCCATTTTTGCCTTTGTTGCAGCTGTGATAAATACTCACTAGACCATCTTTTCCAAAAATACTGCAACGTTTGTTGTATATATTTCCACCTGTCTACATAGCTGTGGGTTTGTTGAAGTTCTGGATCTAAAATCCTTGCATTGCGTAATCTGCCTCCTACTCTTATGGTTCCACCTGCTGCGAGAAATGGTGTTAATTTAATCAATTGGCTGTTCCCTTGTAGTGTTTCTCCTCGGTGGAACCGATTATACTCAGATGGAAACATGTACCTTTGCACTAGTCGAATTACCCGTGCTCTGGCATCATTTATTTCTTCTGCAGTTACCTGTGCACTGTCCATTTTTTTCTTTCCTTTACATCGTTGGAAAAACCTCATGCAGTAGGCTATTAATCGTATTGTCCTTGTATATGATGAGAAACGATTCAACCAGTCCTGCTCTTCATCCGCGTTAGTAATCATTGCTGTCGTATTATTCTTTTTCTCCAGATCTGTTTTCCATTCCTTTGTGTCACCTTTGGGCCAAGTGTCTTCGAGGTCCTTTAACCACTTCGGTCCTTGCCATCATAGTGAAGCGGTTGCTATCTTCGATGGCATTACTCCTCTGGACGCTAAGTCTGCTGGATTTTCCTTGCCGGACACGTATCGCCATGAACTGTTGATGGTGTTTTCTGTGATTTCTACTACCCGATTAGCTACAAATGTCTTCCATCGGTTGGGGAGTCCTCTTAGCCAGGCTAAAACAATCGTTGAGTCGGTCCAACACCAACTCTGCCCGTGCTCAAGTTTCATGTCGACTTGGATCTGCTTCATTAGTCGGCTCAACAGGGCTGCTCCACACAACTCGAGTCGTGGCAATGACGTGGGCTTAATGGGTGCTACTCGTGTCTTAGATGCTATAAGGCTAACATGAACTGTACCATCACTGCTTATCGTGCGTACGTATACTACTGCGGCAAATGCTCGCGTGGACGCATCACAGAAACCATGTAATTGATATGTGCGCCTGGCCTGATACATGTTAATCCATCTAGGTAGTTTTAACTCAACAATATGATGTAGCTGATTCTTAAATTCACTCCACTCTTCTATCACTTCTTCACCAGCCGTTTCGTCCCAATCTCGTCCGGCTAACCACAATTTTTGCATAATAATTTTCGCGATCAACATACAAGGAGATATCCATCCGAAAGGGTCAAATAACTTCGCTGCCTCGGATAGTATCTGTCTTTTAGTCGTCGCTGCTTTATTAAACTCTGCTTGCTTAATTGCGTACGAGAAGTAATCTTGATTTGGGTGCCACAAAATGCCAAGCGCCTTGATGTGATTTTCCTCTTTCAAGTTAAGAGGAAGTTGTATTTCTCGATCCTCTGCGCGCACCTGTTCTAATAACGCTTGGTGATTAGCTGCCCATTTTCTTATGTGGAATCCACCTCCCTTTAATAAATTTATGAGTTCATCTTGTATTTCCAATGCTTCCTCGATGGTATCTGCACCAGTCAGGACATCATCTACATAAAAATCAGAGAAGGCTACCTTGGATGCCTTTGGATATTTTTCTTTATCGTCTGTCGCAAGTCGTTGAAGTGTCTTGATTGCTAAGTACGGTGCTGAAGTGGTACCAAACGTCACTGTATTCAGTTGATATTCCTGGATGGGCTCGCAGCTATGTTCCCTCCACAATATAGTTTGATACTTTCTATCTTCTGGGTCGAGAAGGATCATCCTGTACATCTTCTCGATGTCTGCTGTCAACGCATACTTATGTTTCCTCCAGTTGGACAGGGTGGCATATAATTTCGGTTGTAAAGTTGGACCAGTCAACATTTGTTTATTTAGGCTTCGCCCATTTGATGACCTGGCCGATGCATCGAAAACCACTCTGACCTTGGTTGTTGTGCTCTCTTTAAATACTGCATGATGCGGCATATAGTATGCCCGTTCTTCTTTGGTCGTTACTGCATTCATATGTCCCATGGTGATATATTCCTTAAGACATTCCGCATAGGGTGACTGTATGTCTGGCCTTTGAATCAGCTTCTTTTCCAACTGCTTAAATCTTGAAGCTGCCAGCGCCTTGCTTTCTCCTAACTCTGGAGGCGTGCCTCCTCTAAATGGTAACTTTACTTGGTACGACCCATTGGACAAACGTTTTGTAGTCCTTTCGTAAAATAGTTCACACTCCTTTTCTTCACTTGTCATCTTCCTTTCTTCTGATACTTCTTCCCATTCCCAGAATTTCCTTATTTGTTGACTAAGTATGTTTAAATCATTACCTTCTGAAAGTGTGAACCCTGAAAAACTTGTGTTCTGGGCAGGTGCTGTTGCTACCTCTCCAAGTAATATCCATCCCAGGCTAGTCTTCTGAGCGGTTGGTGATTGGTAATGTCCCTTGCGTATTCCATTCTCAATGATGTTCGCGTACACTTTTACACCAAGAAGAATATCGATTCGTCCTTGGTCAGTGAACTTTGGGTCTGCTAGTTCCAATCCATCGATGTAAGACCAGTCCTGCCATTTGGATCGTTTCGGTGGGCATATGTTCGTTATGGCCTTGACGACATATGCTTGTACGGCCGTTTCATAATTAGAGCGTGTAGTGGCTGCTAACGTAAAACAGGCAATCTTTTTAGATGATGCTACCTTTATAGAACCCAACCCGTTTATCTGCATCGTGGTTGGTATTGTTTCTGGCTGTAACGTTTGGAATGCTGCTTCGGTCAAAAATGAACTTTGGGACCCCGGATCGATCACTGCTCGCAGGGTTATACTGTTGCCCTTGTTGTTCCTCACCTTCACTAAAGCTGTAGCTAGCATACTTTGCGTTGCACTTTCATTATAATTACACGTCGTTACTTCATGTTGCTGCGTTTCGTTGGCCATTTCACCTTTAATATCCTCATGGAGTAACGAGTGGTGTCCCTTTCCACATTTGTAACATTTATTACTGCTGGGACATACTCTGCTGTGATGCGGTCGCAGGCATCTATAGCATAGTCTGGATTTACTCGTCAGATTACGTCTTTCGGCTATGTCCATTCCTTGGAATTTCTCGCATTGTTGTAAGGAATGCGTTTCCTTGCACACCGGACAGGTTTTGTTCGATTGGCATTTACTGCCATGATGACTTCCTATGCAGTCAAAACAGAGTTTGTTTTCTTTTATTAATCTGCTCCTTTGAGCAGGAGATTTTCGTTGCAGGTACCTACAATACTGCGGCTGCTGGTTCCCCTTGCACAAAGGACAACCTTTGTTTTCGCTTACATAGCAGTTTGTGGTACGGTTGCGCACTCTCTCTAAACCTTTGTACTGAGTTGTGGGCTTGTGTGTATTGACATCCTTTATTGCTTCCAAAGTTCTGTATCTCTCCTCAAGGAACTTGGTAAAATCTCCTAATGACGGCATCTCATCTGATTTGGATATCAATTCTTCCCACTGGCTTCTTGTTTTGTCTGGCAATCTGTGCGATGTTACGAAGACAACAATATCGTCCCACTCAGATATGTTCACCTTTAACACCTGAAGGGCATGTCGAATGCGCTGTAAATCATCTGCCATCGTTCGTAAATCTTTGTGCGATTCATGCGTGAGCTTGGGTTGATAGAATAGACGTTTTAACTGGGCGTATATCAGCAATCTTCTCTTATTATAACGTTTGCACAATAAGTCCCAGGCAGCCATATAATTCGCGGAGGTCATATCGAATGCGTCGAGATCCCCACGTGCCTCTCCCGTAAGGCTACCTTTCAAGTAGTGCAACTTGTCCACAGGCGTTAAACGAGCATTATTATGTATTAACGATGTAAACCTGTCATGGAACGCTTGCCATGCAGTATATTGCCCGTCAAATTTTGGTAATTCCACCGTCGGCAGCTTCAAAGGAATACTTTGCTGATTTGGCAATTCATTTGATGCAGACGTAGATGCTTGTTGTAGTGCACTAGATGCCAATGCATCTTGCAGCTCTCCGAAGAACACTGAATACGCTTCATCAAATTCTCTGTATCTAGTGCCCTCTGCATATGCGGCTAAAGCGGCTTGAGTTTTTTCATCCTTGATGCTGGTTATGTCCGCGGCCCCTAATTGCAAATGGTTCTCATCGAAATTTCTCCAGATATTTCTGATTATTTCCAGCCTCCCGTTGATATAAATTGCAGTTCGACGGTGTTTCGACGTTTTATTATAATTTGCAACTGTCTGGTCTAGTTGGGCTTTTAGCGTGGTCTGTTGTAGCAATACGTCCTTCATTTTTCACGTTTAATTATTAACATATATAAAAACAAACAACCAACAACAAAAATATTTGGATATTCAACGTCAAATTTCAATCAAATTAACTAATACTAAACAATAAAGTAATTTATCTGCAACCAGATCCGGCTCGAAGGACCAATGTAACGGTGTCACCTGACCGTTGCTGAAAACAATGTGGAATGTGGATCAGGTTCTTTTTTTAATTAAAAAAGTTGGTTCGATTTAAATTACTTTATTGCTTATTATTTTCTCTTTTAAATATTGTACAAATTCTATAAATTCTAAATCCTTAATTTATATATATATATATATATATATATATATATATATATATATATATATATATATATATATATATATATATATATATATATATATATATATATATATATTTATCCAAATATTTTAGTTTGGGCCAATTCCCTGGTTAGTTTTTTTATTATTCTTTCAAAAAATAATTATTTAACCTGAGGCAAATGCACTCAAGGAAAAAATAATAAATTTTCCTTATTAACTTATCTATACAATTTCTCAATTGGATAGATAAGTTACTTCAAAAATTTTTTTTATTAAATTTCAAAAAATTTTAAAAAATTCGTTTTTTAAACACTCGACCTATTCTATCCTAACAAAGAGAAGACGGTGAATACTCGCCTTCTATATAACCCTACTCTATACGATGTGGGCAACGCCACTGCAAATTCGCGATTAAAATTATAAAAAAAAAACTCTATGGATGCTTGATGGTGGGCAATGCCACAGCTTTTACTTGCACAGATCAAAAGCCCCGCACTGTGCTTGCATCAGGTTTATATTTCCCCCGGCTGTCCCCCCACCATGAAACAGTGACAACTTGCATCGAAATTTTTACTGAGCTACGCGTTAAAAATATGGCGACGACTGCTTTCGTTTGTTATATTTTTAAATTATTTTGCGTTTTAATACTCAGAAAAGCTTTTGGTTTGACAAAAGCTTTTTTTTGACAGTTCGTGTAAATTTTGTGCGCGAGTGCGGTGTGTTTGTTTTTATTAAGTGTTTTAAATTTCGGTTTTTATGTGTTTTGTGTGAAAAATTATTTATTATGGTGAGTATGTTACTCTTATCAACATAAGTTATATGTTTAGTTTTGTTTTATATATTATATTTTATGTTATGTGTTACTTTCAGTTTTTATGTTCTGGTTTGTTTACATTTGTTTTTTAATGTTTGTTATGTTGTTATTTCATGTGTACATATATGTATGTTTACCATATTATTATTGTTTATTATTATCAATCGATTACTTATGTTTTATTTCTTTTTAGGCTGCATCGCCAAAATATAGGACGTCGACTTGAATTATGGGTTATGAGGTTATGTTTACGTAATTTCTCTTATTGTTTAATTAATTCTTTTTTATTCTTTTTTAGCAATTTTTTAATGGATGAATATGTACATGTTTCGGACCGAAACAATCCCCATTTTAAGATTTCCCCTTTTTTCGTGTTTAAAAGTTTTTTTTTTCTCTTAGTTATAGCCTTGACCACATTTAACTGCTGAGACTTGCCTGCTATTAATTTTTTTTTGTTTGAAGCATTTAAATCGTATTTGCACTAGCCTATTAGTAATTTTTGTATTTTGTAAAAAAAATTTAAATTTGTTCAAAAATTCAGAATTGCAAACATAAAACTGAAGAATTGGAGATATTATTGTCAAAAAAGAAACTTAATAATAGTAAAATGAAAAGAGCACTCATTTTGAAACTGAAATTGTGAAATCCAAATATTAAATAAAATTGAATTTTTTTAATAATTAAAGGCCAATATCTAACTACACAATAAAGACATGAATGAACGGAAAATAATTATTAGATAAAAAAAAAGGGCTGTGGCACTAGAGAACTGCCGCGGTAAAGCTATTGCATAGCATTTTTTATCAACTCATAATTATTTATTTATTTTATTTATGCAGTATTTTTTCACCGATATCAATTCAAGGTTTTTCGTTGATATTCGCTCCTAAGTGGATGTCGACGTCGTTATAGGGATGCACGGTCAAAATTAAAGCCCTTCAGCTTCAGCGGTGTGGGTTAACCCCAATTTACCCCCTTAGGGAATAAATTTCGAAAAATCGCTTCTTAGTGGATGTCCAAGTCATTAAAAGGATGCACTGTCAAAATTTCAGCCCCATAGCTCCAGGGGTTTGGGTAAACCCCATTTCACCCCCTTAGGGGATGATTTTCGAAAAATCGCTTTACAGTGGGTGTCCACGCCATTATAGGGATGCACTGTCAAAATTTCAGCCCTATAGCTTTAGCGGTTTGGGTAAACCCCATTTCACCCCCTTAGGGGATCAATTTCGAAAAATCGCTTTTTAGTGGATGTCCACGTCATTATAGGGATGCACTGTCAAAATTTCAGCCCTATAGCTTTAGCGGTTTGGATAAACCTCATTTCACCCTCTTAGGGGATGAATTTCGAAAAATCGCTTTTTAGTGGATGTCCACGCCATTATAGGGATGCACTGTCAAAATTTCAGCCCTATAGCTTTAGCGGTTTGGGTAAACCCCATTCAATGACGCACCGTGTTAGGTTTTTTTCGTTACGGAATTTCTCGATTCGGTCACCGCGCTCAAAGCCTGCGATAAAAGCTATGCAATAGCTTAAAAATCCTGAATAACCTACATGTATTGTAAGATAATAAAAATGTTTTAAACAATACTAACTTCTCATTTATTTAATAAAAGAAAAAAATTAGTTTTCTTATCGGTCACCACGTTCAAAAAGTGTAACTTGAATTAATATCAAAGAAAAAACTTGAATTGATATCGGTGAAAAAAATACTGCATAAATAAAATAAATAAATAATTATAATTGCATGAGTTGATAAAAAATGCTATGTAATAGCTTTACCGCGGCAGTCCTCGAGTGCCACAGCCCGTATTTTTTGATTTTTTAGAAACTTATTTATTATTTTGTAGAGGGGGGTTTCGTGTAACAGTTGTCAACAGACACTTTACTTCCGTTTAATTTGAAATTTTTGAAATTTTTAAACATCGAAGTAGGCGCTTCATAAAATTTCCCCTCTCGTGTTAGGTTTTTTTTCGTTACGGAATTTCTCAATTCGGTCACCCCGCTCAAAGCCTGCGATAAAAGCTATGCAATAGCTTAAAAAAAACTTTTTAATATAGCACGTTTTATAACGAGCTAAAAAGAATAAAATAATGTCTCCAAGCCCCATACAGATTTAGAACCTCAAACATATTCCTAACCCCATACAGATAGTCCTGAAAATTTGTGATTGTGATTTTGTAATAGCTTTGAAAATATTTGTAAGATTTTAAACGAAAAAACGTGGGGCGCATACATGATTGATGCGAATGACTTCTCAACCCAGCTACTCTACACTCCTACTATTGTCTGTAGCATGACCCCCGCGTTTTTTCGTTTAAAATAACATCTATAAATTATATTTCATTATCTGAAACTTTTATCTTTCATTTTACTTTAAATAATTTACCGTATTAATTTCCATTATGTAACTGGTGTGCGTATTAAATTTTGAATTTGAATTTGATTCCCATTTCGAGGTTGTTGTAAAGTTAGGCAATCCACCAGTTTATGTTAGCCGCCAAGTTAAATTTATAATGACGCCATTAGCTTATTGTATTCTACTTATCACACCCTTTCCTGTAGTACCCACGTCGCGGTTGTTGTGAAGATAATGTTAATCCGCCCTCTTGAGATGGCCGCCATGGACCAAACGCAATATTGAGTATTCTATATTGCTTATGATATTCTACTTGTCATACCCATGTCGAGGGGGTTGTGAAGAAAATGTTAAACCGCCCTCTTGAGATGGCCGCCATGGACCAAACGATATATTGAGTATACTATATGAGGAGTGGGCGAACAAAACGGCACATGTCCATGGTTGGCCGTTTTCAGTGTTTTGACGGAATCGTGTTCATTACACTAAGCTGCAACTAATTTCAATCTCAGACACTTCAAAAATCACTTTCATGCAGTGATGTGGGCAGGGTAAATACCCAGTGGGAAGGTAAATATAAATTGGGTATTTACCCGGGTATTTACCCGATGGTCGTTTAAATACCCAAAACGAGGGTAGTTTCAGTAGAATAAAGGTGTATGCCAGCTGCCAGCAAGCATGTGGGTTGACAAAACTGCTGAGCTCATCCTTCCCCGAAGTCAAACTGACACTGCTTTTCCCTCCATGCTCAGATTAGAACGTCTTTGTATTTAATTTATGATATCATTTTATTTTGTTTTGGACATCAAAAGATGTGGTAATAGGTGCTATATTGTAATTCTGCGATGGAATGATCACATATTCCAAATCGCCAAGCAAGCCTCGCAATGCCTTGGATTTCTCAAGAGGATGCAAGTTCCTCCTCCAGACAGACGCCTTATATTTGGGCAGCGCTCCAAAAACCACCTTGGCTTGTCTCGACAAGGCCAAAATCATGCCCTTAAACTCATTGGTGATGGCCCCTTTCGCCCCTCCATAGACACCTTAAGCCACCGTAGGAATGTAGCAGCGCTCTCCATACTTTATCGCTATTACTATAGCGACTGTTCGAAATTCAAGACCTCCTGCCTGCACGGCTCACCCCTATACCCTACGAAGTTCGTTTATGAATAGAATAACTCGACTGTGAAATAATTTCCCTAATTTCCTATTCTTCAAACCAAGCTTACTTCTAGACATTGCAGCATGAACTGAACGACATGACGGACCGGTAGTCCGATGATTCCTAAGCTTGGTTTTTTCATATAAAAAAAATTGCATTTAACCTACACCGCTTTTTGCCTTTTTCAATTAAGTTCAATTAATTTTTACTCAGGTTATCATTGCTCAATTAATATTGTCCACGATCAATAAAGAGAATTTCACTAGGTATGTCCACTTCTCAAACACTTCTCTTTTTAATTTTTCAGGTTAGACCTGTTTGATTTTATTTCCTTATTTTTCAACCGAAGTGCTAAGATCCAATTTCTGTTAATTTTAATAACTTTCTAAAGTTGTGACAACTCAGAAAAAATAGCTTGCGAAGATTTCCCAAAGTTTAACTTACTCCGAACGGACTTTTTTTAATTGTAAAATACCCGGGTATTTATGAACATTGGGTATTTACCCTGGTATTTACCCTGGACATTTACCCTGATTCATAAATACCTGGGTATTTTACATCACTGCTTTCATGAAATATTTTTTTGTTAGCAAAGTAACGGTTTCCCTGCAGAAAGGCATATGTCCTACGAATATTCATATTTTTTAACCATTCGTTAATGTGGATTTTCAAAAGGGCACGTATTTCATACAAAAAAGTTTTTAATCAACAATGGAAGTTCATTGCACCTCACCTGGGGCTCTAATTACATCGATTTGTATGTGCATCATAAAATGCACTAAACTTTACCTCACTTTTGCCTCCCACGGCCCAAAACAAGCCGTAGGGGGCACTATGACCCCTTAAAATTTGCGTAACAGTCCCTACTATTAGGAAAAAATACCAGAAAAATCCCCCTTGCCTCTAAGGGGGCAGGGAGCTCCCCAAAAGGCTAAAAACAAAAAAAAAACATGTCCAGTTGGGTTCCTGCAAAAGGACACATGTCCATTCAAGGGTTTAACAAAACGGGACATATCCCAGCTGTGTCCCTGCAAAAGGGCACATGTCCATTTTTGTTTTAATTTTTCTCTTAAAGTATTAAACATATCTAATTAAAATTTTTTTTTCCGTCTGAATGAGTTCAAATAGTAGCACAACCTACCATACTCATAAATAGTTAATGTGATCAGTTCAGAGGCAGAAACAATTTTTTGCAATTTCTGAACAATTTGCAAAACTGGACATGTGCCGTTTTGTCCGCCCACTCCTCATATTACTAATAGTCTCTTCTACTTATCATACGCTTTCATTTGGTACCCATGTCGAAAGAATTCTGAAGAGAATGTTAACCCCACCCCCCTGAGGAGGCCGCCGTGGATCTAAAGACATAGCATATTGCATTCGACTTATGATGCCCTTTCATGTAATACCCATGTCGAGGGGGTTGTGAAGAAAATGTTAATCCGCCCTCTTGAGATGGCCGCCATGGACTAAACGATATATTGAGTATACTATATTGCTTATGGTGTTCTATTTATCATACTCTTTCATTTGATACCCATGTCGAAGGGGTTGTGAAGAAAATGGTAATCCGCTCTCTTGAGATGCGCCATGGACCAAACGATAAATTGAGTACCCTTTATTGCTTATGGTGTTTACTTGTGGCGGCAACGATCGGGTGAACTGCCGATCCATGGATAGTCTACTCGATCCATGGAAAGTTCACGCATACAATACAACTAAAATAGATCACCGTGCCGTTATCACGACATCAGTGATAAGAGACCGAAGTGATAAGAACAGTTTTCACCAAATCGTTGCCGACACACGACGTGCGAAATTAAAGACAAATGATTGTAGATAACGTTAGGGCATAGTTAAGAAAATGATAATTCGTGAAACTTTAGTTGCGATCAGTTAATAAGGTGTAGCCGCAAATTCTTTTGTGTTTTCTTGCGAGCCTAACCAAAACGATTATTTTTGCTTTTCCGAGAGTGAAATAATGCCCACAGTGGTGACCCCAAACCGTGAAAAAATTAACATTTTCCGGATATAAAATTAGGAAATAGTGTACACGCGGCCAAGAGATTCGAAATAGGAATCCAACGGAGAGCCGTCCAAAAAAACAGTGGCAACTTCCACAGTGAAAAGCACTTTAGATAAGCAACACATGTGCCCAAGAATCTGACCACCCAAAAATTAGGTAACGTACCTGAAGAAGACGCTAAATAACGAAATGCAACAAAAGGCAGAGCCATCGCCCTACACCAAACAGAGGATTTTACTGGATTAAAAACCGCGTCTTGGATACAAAGGGAATCGTAACGGAACCACCAGCAGATCGCAAGACGACCACGAGGATCGATGAATATATTCATTAAGAAATAAGTTAAGTTGAGAACTAGATTACATAGCATAGTTAATAGGAAGCACGTGCATAGTATTAAAAAACTCCCTTTTCTATTTTTTAGGATATAATGAATAAGATTAAGGAACGTAACGAGCATAGCGGGATTAAGCGGAAAGCGGCAGTAAGTCAAAAGAGAAAAAACCGTACAGCACATACAGATAATAAAATAAAAAACGTACAGCATATACATATAATGAAATAAAAAAACCGTAAGTACATACTTAGAATTGTAAGGATTTTGAAACAAAAAAATGGAAATAAGGACCGTTAATCAGGTCAATAATAGAAAATGAAGTAAAGGAGAAGTTTAAGTGAAAAAAGCCGTTTTGATCTCTGGGAAATTATTAAAATACAGAAAAGAATTTTTTTTCTCGAGCACGAGGATATACAAAAGCGGAACGGTACTTATCCACGCGGAAATAGTGGCGATGAATAAATTGAATAGAAATAAATTTTACAGCCTACTAAATTAATATTAAACGGAAATTTTTAAATAGATATAAGTTGAAATAAAATATTTTGTAGGTTAGAAATTAAATTATTTTGGGAAATAGATGTAGAAATACGTACATTCTTGAAAGTAAAAAAGATTTTAAATAAACAAAATAAATTAGTGAAATACAGGTTATATAATAGGGATAAAGGGCTCACGAAAGCGCAACCCAGACGTCGAGAAAGATCCAATTCTGCGAAGTAAAGTTACAATCAGCAAGAAAAAACAGCGGATATTCGAATTATCATTTTTATACACATAAAAAGCTGTTGCAAAGCTATTCATCGATTTTAAGAGACCGAATTCTGTACGGTCTTAGAGATTTTGTGGGTGAAGCAAGTAAAAAGGGGGATTTGGGTGATGAAATATAAATGTCAGTTAACGGCGAGGAAACGGAAGCAGGCACACAGTAGTATATGCGCGTGGTGGTCCTATCGCAAGTATTGTTAGACAGGTCGAGGTTAAAAGGCAAAATTACAAAAGGAATTTTGTAAAGTGAACATATATACCAGTTAGGTCGAACAATTTCCACAGTACAAGTATAACAATAATAAGCCTGAATAAGGAAAGGTCATAGGACACTCGTTGTCTTCGACGGTAACATCGAAACGCAAGTAAGTTTTTAATCGAATCGGAAGCGGAATAATAGCAACAGCCCCTCTAATTATTAAAGTGAAATGAATTTCGGCACGAAATGCGATCAGGTTATTAAATAAATAGGTCGGTGTTAAGTAAACAAATCCTAATTTAAAAGCGGAAGCGGAGCAGCACGGAAGCTGCTATTTTTAATCGCAGGGTCTGATTAGGAAAAGGAAAAACCAACCAAGTCGAACGTATTACCATTTTTCTGCTTTCCTTCTCTTCTCCAACTATAAACTAACCTTAGTAGGCGGTAACAGGGTATACGATGGAGGACGATGAGGGCGCTGGTCCCAGCAAGATGGACGCCACGCGTAACGAGGAGGTATCTCGTATATCGCTCAAGACACCGCCATTTTGGGAGGAGTCGCCAGAAATCTGGTTCGCTCAGATGGAAGCACAATTCTCTACGTGCGGTATAGTAACAGACAGTACCAGATTTAACCACGTAGTGGGCGCGATAAGTGGCAGGGTGCTCCAACAGGTGAGAGACGCGGTACTAAATCCTCCTGAGTTAGGAAAGTATGACAACCTAAAAAAATGCCTACTCAAGAGATATTCAGACTCTGATGAAGCAAAAATTGCCAAGTTACTCAACGAAGCGGCGTTAGGAGACAAGCGCCCATCGCAACTCCTAAATGAGATGCGGCACCTGGGGGGACAAAGCACCACCGACTCCTTGCTGCGTTCGCTGTGGTTAAATAGGCTACCGGTCCAGGTTCGAGCAATCCTGTCGGTTAGTAAGGATGACCTAGAGTCTTTGGCGTCTATGGCCGACAAAATCCTAGAGGTCAGCGACTTCCACAGCGTCGCTGAGGTCGGAAAAAAGGAACCAACCACACCCTCGCAACTTAGTACCTTGGAAACGAAGATTGAGGCACTGACCAGGGAGTTTTCAGCATGGAAATACGGCATACCGAAGTTTGGGCAGCGCGGCCCACTAGCGAGATCTCGGAGTAGAAGTCGCACTCGGGACGAGATATGCTACTACCACCGGAAGTTCAAAGAAAGAGCCACCAAGTGTAGGGAACCGTGCAAGTATCAAAAGTCACCAAAATCGGGAAACGAACCGACCACCAAGTAACAGAGGCGACCTTAGGTGGAAAGAAGTGCAAGCGCCTCTTCGTCCGAGACGAGCGCACCGGAACAAAATTCCTAATAGATTCTGGAGCGGACGTCTCTATTTTACCACCCAGCGCAAGAGACAGAAACAACGCACAACCAGGACACCACTTATATGCCGCAAACGGAACTCCAATCCCCACGTACGGCACCAAGCGCCTCACGCTAAACTTAGGGCTCCGCCGGCAGTTCGATTGGGTTTTCATCATCGCTCAGACGACGAACGCTATAATCGGGGCCGATTTCCTAGACGAATTCGGTCTGTTGGTAGACATCAAGGGCGCCCGCCTAATCGACAGACAAACAAATCTATCCGTAGTAGGCGCGGTCAAGTCAGTAAAGGCGATACGAATAACAACAATAGACGCAAATAACCCATTTGCGGACCTATTGCAAGAGTTCGTGGATATTACAGTTCCCTCGGCGGCCGGACAGAAAACTCCGTCACCAACCACCGTCACCCATTTTATAGAAACCAAAGGACCGCCAGTTTTTGCTAAACCTAGGAGGTTGCCGCCAGATAAACTAAAGATCGCCAAGGCTGAATTTAAATACCTGCTTCAGATGGGAATCTGCAAACCGTCAAAAAGTAATTGGTCAAGCCCGCTACATTTGGTAAAAAAATCCGATGGGGGGTGGAGACCATGCGGCGACTACCGTCGCTTAAACTCGGTCACGATACCGGATAGGTACCCAATGCCCTTCATCCAGGATTTCTCAACAATATGTTCGGGCAAGAAAATTTTTTCCACCATCGATTTGCACAAGGCCTACCATCAGATACCCATAGAGCCCGGACACACTCCGAAAACAGCGATAACCACGCCGTTTGGACTATATGAGTTCAATTTTATGACCTTCGGGCTATGCAACGCAGGGCAAACCTTACAGCGTTTTATGCATGAGATCCTACGTGGCTGCGACTACGCTTTTTCCTATGTGGACGACGTATGCATAGCCTCGGCAAATACCGAAGAACATCGAGCGCATCTACGCGAAGTCTTCTCTATTTTTCAGAAACATGGATTGACCATAAATGTATCCAAGTGCCAGTTCGGCCAGACCGAGGTGAAGTTCTTGGGCCACGCGGTTAACAAGGACGGCATCCGACCGCTGGACGAGAAGGTCGCGGCAGTCAAAAATTTCGAACGTCCAGAATTGGCGAAAGGTTTAAGAAGATTCCTAGCCCTCATCGCGTTTTATCAGAGGTTCATACCACACGCGGCCGAAAACCAGATGGTACTCCGGGAGATGATACCTGGCAACAAAAAGAACGATACCACGAAGTTGAAATGGACCCCGGAGACGCTCGCGGCATTTGAAAGATGTAAAAAAGACCTAGTTGAGGCCACACTCTTAGCACACCCGTCTCCGGATGCGGAACTAGCCCTACACGTCGACGCGTCCGAACGTGCCATTGGGGCCGCGCTTCATCAATTCGACGGGCAAGACTTCAGACCACTAGCTTTTTTCTCTAGGAAACTCTCAGCCGCAGAGAAAAAATACAGCACGTACGACAGAGAGCTATTAGCCGTGTATCAGGCAATTAAACAATTTCGGAATCTCCTAGAAGGAAGGGCCTTCCACGTAATGACGGACCACAAGCCTCTAACATTCGCCTTCAAACAAGTTTCGGACAACAACTCTCCCCGACGGGAAAGGCATCTGGATTATATCAGCCAATTCACCACGGACATACGGCACATAGCGGGAAAAGAAAACGTCGTAGCCGACACATTGTCACGGATAGAGTCGACTTCCACTAACCCGAAACCAATTGACTATCGCAAATTGGCGGAACAACAGCGGCAGGACAAGGGCCTAGCGGAAATCATCCAAAATCCGGAGAATGCCTCGTTGGTCATTAAGCAGTTAACACTTCCAAATTCCGAGGTTGCCGTACATTGCGACGTATCGCAGGATCGCGTGCGACCACTAATTCCAGAGACCATGAAGCAGGAAGTCATCCAGTCCATGCACAACATAGCGCACCCCGGCGTAAAAGCCACTACCAAGCTAGTTGGTGAACGATTCGTATGGCCCAACCTTCGGAGAGACTGCGCGACGTATGTAAAGGCCTGCATTCCATGTCAGCGTTCAAAAATCCAGCGGCATACGAAGACCGCAGTGTCCAAATTCACGCCTCCCAGCGAGCGTTTCGCGCACATAAACGTCGACATCATCGGGCCGTTACCACCATCCAAGGGATACCGGTATTGCCTCACGTGCATCGACCGTTTTACTCGATGGCCCGAAGCAATCCCGATGCAAGACATTACGGCGGAAACGGTGGGTCGACATTTTCTTGAAGGATGGATAGCGAGATATGGTGTCCCCCTCAGAGTGACCACAGACCAGGGACGGCAATTTGAGTCGTTGCTTTTTAAAGAGCTGACCACGACGCTGGGGATCAAGCACCTCCGAACAACACCGTATCATCCACAGGCAAACGGCCTGGTAGAAAGATGGCACCGAACCCTGAAAGCTGCCATTATGTGTCGTACGGAAAACAGGTGGGCGGAGGCCCTGCCTACAATTCTTCTGGGACTAAGGTCCACATTCAAGCCGGACCTCAACGCGACACCAGCTGAGTTGGTCTATGGCACCACGCTCCGCTTACCGGGAGAATTCTTGACGGTACCCTCAAAGAAATATATCGCGTCTGAGTTAGTAAACGATCTTCGCAAAACCATGCAAGACCTTAAACCAACAACCACTGCTCATCACGCAACACCAAATGTTTTCGTTCAGGAGGAGTTAAAGAAGTGCAGCCACGTATTTGTGAGAAACGACGCGGTTCGACGATCCTTACAGCCACCGTTTGACGGCCCCTATAGAGTGACCCAACGCAAGGATAAATACTATCAAGTAGAGGTAAAACGACGCCGAGTCAGAATCTCGTTAGACCGACTTAAGCCAGCGTTCTTGACGTCAGAAAACATGTCCTCCCCGTCGGAAACGAAAACACAAGAGGCCACCAAGAACGAAGAACAGCAAACAAATAAAGAGGTGACAACACGGTCCGGCAGGAAGGTTCGCTTTACAAGGGAAGTCTCTGTAGTCCCGCCACACCTGGAGAAATCCGCGTCTCCCTCTAATCCTCAAGCCGATCGGCCAACCAAATTGGTAAAATCACAACGCTCGAAAAATCATTCAAAGCGTAAAGACCAAGGTACTTACGCACCTCCCAAGAGATCAAAACCGCCAGTAGTTAATTTACATAGAATGATACACAGCTCACATAGCTCCGTATTTCCATGTAAAAAGCAAGTTTCAACACCCTCACGTAGACTAAGACCGACTCGCTTAAAAAGGAGTGAGATCTGCAAGCCGCTTAGTCCCGGTATGGCCGTCCAAATACGCTCAAGGTAAAATACATGTTGTCAGTAGGTATGAATAAAAATGAATTACATAGAAATAAGGAAGATATACGAAAGGTTAGTTGAAATTAGATTGTAAGCATTACACAGAAATAAGAAAGAGAAATTAGATTGTAAGTTCCGTAGAAGTAGTATATGATAAATTGTAAGCTATGAGTCCGCTATTTAATTTTGAATTGGAACCCAGAAAATATGGAAATATGAGTCCACAAGAAGAAGGATTAAAATTTTGAAATCTGTTACAAATAGTAGTATCCGTAAAAAAAAAAAAAAAAAAAAAAAATAATAATAAAAATTATATTTATATTCCTTTTTTTTTGAAGATGGAGGGGGAGTGATGTGGCGGCAACGATCGGGTGAACTGCCGATCCATGGATAGTCTACTCGATCCATGGAAAGTTCACGCATACAATACAACTAAAATAGATCACCGTGCCGTTATCACGACATCAGTGATAAGAGACCGAAGTGATAAGAACAGTTTTCACCAAATCGTTGCCGACACACGACGTGCGAAATTAAAGACAAATGATTGTAGATAACGTTAGGGCATAGTTAAGAAAATGATAATTCGTGAAACTTTAGTTGCGATCAGTTAATAAAGTGTAGCCGCAAATTCTTTTGTGTTTTTCTTGCGAGCCTAACCAAAACGATTATTTTTGCTTTTCCGAGAGTGAAGTAATGCCCACATACTTATTATACCATTTTATGTGAATGCCATGTTTCGGGTGTTGTGAACAAAATGGTAATCCGCCCTGTTGAGATGGTCGCCATGGACCAAACAATATATTGAGCATACTATATCATATGCTTTCATTTGATATCCATGTCGAAAGGGTTCTGAAGAGAATGGTAACCAGCATTCCTGAGCAGACCGCCATGGATCTAAAGACAAAGCTCATTGCATTCGACTTATGATGCCCTTTCATTTGATACCCATGTCGAGAGGGTTTTGAAGAAAATGTTAATCCGCCCTCTTGAGATGGTCGCAATGGACCAAACGAAATATTAAGTATACTATATTGCTTATGGTATTCTACTTATGATACTCTTTCATTTGATACCCATGTCGAAGGGGTTTTGAAGAAAATGGTAATTCGCCCTCTTGAGATGGCCGCGATGGACCAAACGATAAATTGAGTATACTATATTTCTTATGGTGTTCTACTTATCATACCATTTCATTTGAAACCCATGTTTCGGGGGCAGTGAAGAAAATGGTAATCCGCCCTCTTGAGATGGCCGCCATGGACCAAATGATATATTGAGCATACTATATTGGTTATGGTGTTATACTTGTCATATCCTTTCATTTGATACCCATGTCGAAGGGGTTGTGAAGAATATTTCAACCCGCCCTCCTGAGACGGCCTCCATGGATCTAAATTGGGGGCCTCGGTAGCCTAGGGAGTAAGGCGTCTAGCTACTATCCGAGAGGTCCCGGGTTCGATTCCCGGCCAAGCCCCACGGTCCTTCGCCTTTTCCAATTTCCCACCTACATAACTTTCCTTCTTTCTTCTTCCCTCTTTACATTCCTGATTCCTCTTGTCATAGCCTTCCTTAGCCCTTCCCCGCTCCGCCAAAGCGCATATCATCGGTTGGTTGATGAAATTCAACTCGTTTCAGGAGGCATAACACTCCAGCGAGCTGTTTCTCGATGCCCCGATGCCAAAGTCGCAATAGTAATGGTTGGAAGTAGGTGGACTGAAAAATATCGCGGGTAGGTTGTGGCAGCTCCTTCCTTCCCCGACTAGAGCTGCTGTTCGACATTGCACTCTATATGAAGAAAATAGATTGTCGACAGTATAAAGGGTCTTCCCTGAGACTCTAGTCTTTCACATAAAAAAAAAGCTATATACCATATTGCATTGTCTTCGGAGCTAAAGCTGTGTACAAAATTTCAGAATGATAGGATATCCGGAAGTATTTGAAAAATCGATTGCAAAATTTGTTCCGTGAAGAAAACACTAAGCCGTCCTCTGGAGACCTCCGCCATGGATCTAACGGTGTAATGAGTATACCATATTGCATTCTTATAGGAGCTGAAGCTGTGTGCAAAGTTTAAAGGTGATCGGGTAACCGGAGGTATTCAAAAACGAAAATTTCAAAATTAGCAAAAATGTGTTAATATAGTTAAAATTAACCGAAACCTTTGAGATGAACTCAGGAGTACGACAAGGATGTTTACTTTCGCCGTTAATCTTTCTTATAGTAATAAACTATATCCTTGTCGGCGCTTTAGATAGTAAAACAGGTGGGTTTCAATAGGAATAGTTAGTTGGCGTGAAAGGATGAGCATCTTCTTCCACAGTATTTTCGGTCCGAGCGGGACGTCCCAGCAATGGATACGCTGCTGTCGGTGCCGCTTCGAAAAATACGGTCTCTTGCGCTGTTTCTTCGGTTTCCCGATTCTGGTCAATTCAGCAGATCGAGTACCCGCCTCCTTTCACACCCTGGGTTTGGGACCAGGCGACGGCGAACTTTCTATATTACGTTACAAGGGAGAAAAAGCAGAATTCAAAAAATAAAATCTAAAGCAGCGTTTTCAACCCTAGTGTGATGAAAACAAATTTGACGCGTTTATTGAGAGCAAAAGCGATTTAAATTTTTGTTCAGCGCAAAAGCGGTATAAGTTTTCATTAAGAGCAAAAGCGGAGTAAAAAGTTAACCCGCTTTTGCTCTCGGTTTTTTGATACACCGCTTTTGCGCTGAAGTATAGTTATACCATTTTTACTCTAAGAATACGAAGATATTCCTCTTTTGCGCTAAAAAAAAAACCCCGAACCGTTTTCGCTCTCTTTGTTATTTTAGCCCGTTTTGCTCTGAGGGTGTCAATTATGGTCGCTAACAATTAAAAAAATAATCGAGTATTCTCCTTTTCTGCAATAATAAACATGCTCTTGATTGACTGGTGGGGAGATCACTTTTATATGTGTTCCATCAATTAGTCGTAGTATCCCGCGAAACCAAAATTTTGGAAAAAATTACACTTTAGCCCTTGTTGAAGATCATCGACTAAAATTACATATTCTAAGCATACTTCATGAAGAATGTCTGCTACTTCATGAATCCAGCGTTGAAAATGTCCTTCCTTCAAACTTCTAGTTAAATGTTGTAATGACAGTCACAACTCAGCCCGTCATTCAGACATTTTAAAAATAATTCAGCACATTAAAACTCACTGGCACTTACGGAATCTCATTTTAACGAAAAGTGAACACCGAGGTTGTCAGTGAGATTTTCCTTCGGTGTTTACTGTCCAAAAACTCACCGTTGTTGAATCGGGCCCCGGGACTTCTTTTAAGATTCCATAGGCCTCGGTTAGTTCTTTTATACTTTCTATAAATTCATATAGGTCTTTTTTTCCTCCGAAGAAGGTACCCCATTCTCTGATTGTGACCATGATTTCTGTGTATGGACTTAGTTTTCCAGTGACTGATCCAGATGTTCATATTGGTATATGGCCTGCTGGTGTTATCGGCTGGGTGTGGGGTACTGATAGGCTTGGTAATCTTATTTCTATTATTTTATCCAAAATATCGAATGGACTTATCAATTTTGACGGTCTAAAATACTGTTTTCGTCTCACTTTTGTTTTGATAATTTCCTGATAAGGTCGTATAGCTATGCATATAGATATTGTTTACTGCTATTAGTGCTTCACTAGTGAAAATTTCCTTTTTCTGTTGCTGGAAAGTTTGACTTCTTTTGCATCGACTTCATTTTAATTATATCCATGTTCTTGTTTCTTACAGTCTGTCGTCTGTTATATGCAACAGGTTTCAGCCTTATTTCTCCTGTAAGAAGTATGTTAATGTGCTCAGATCATAACGACCATTTGCTGGACTTCCCCTATTAAAGGTTACTTTTGCGTTGAAGTCACCCATCATTTATATTATATCCGCCCTTGGATATCATTTAATACTGTTATAATTTGAAAATAGAAGTCATCCTATCTGTCATGACTTGCCACCTTAACCGACACGCAGTAAGTGATTACTGCAATCTTCTCTAGTTTCGTATAAAATCTGGCTATTACAACTCGTACATCCTGTTCCGTCTTGGCAACGGTAAAAAACGATCGTAGTCTGTCACTCCTGAAAAATTAAACAAAATTACCACTAAGAAAATAATTCCAAATAAAAACACTAACCTGACAACCACAAACCATCATTCCATTAAACAAAAACGACTTCTTCCATCACAGCTTTTCCAGATCACTAAATTTCAAAAAAAAAAAAAAATAAAAAATAAACAAGATATACGAAAAGTAACCAAATTACAAAACTTACCTCCACAGTTTTCAGAGAGACAGATCGCAGCTCACCCATTCATAAAACTAATACATGATAGAGGGACAAGTTCCTAAGTTCCCCACCAACACCTATTGTCTGCACTAAAATAAATATCGCACCACGTTGATGCGAAAATTCAGATCACTTCAGATCTCTGGAGCGGATCGAGCTCGGAAAAAATCAGCGCAAGCTAGTGATCCCAATCCCAATTACATCTAGCGAGTCGAGTTGATGCAAATGTTAATCACATTGAACGAGCCGAGTTAATGTGAAATTCTGCCCAGATTACATGTAACGAGTCGAGTTCATGTAAATTCCCAATCCCAAAAATTAAATAAAAATCCTCTTTCCTCACCTAAAATTGAATTTATTGAAGACTTTAACCAAAACGGCATCCACATAGGGGAAGGACTCGCGTGGCCCGAAAGATCACGTTTACACCGAAATACCAACATAAATTTGAGGAATATTTAGAATATTATACGGAATTAAAATTGAACTAAATATTGGATTTTTTTTGGATTTCTTAGATTTAAAATTTGAATTGAATTAAAGGAATAAATATTTAAGTATAATACAATAAAATTTGTTTTTTAAAATCTTACGGTGTTGCCATCCACTGAGTTTTCGAATAGGCATAATAGTCCAGTAAAAAGGTACTTTTTCGTTGCGAAAAATACCGCACGGGATTTTTTTTACCAAACGATTTTATATATTTTTATGAGCTTAAATTCAAAATAGCGTCATCCCCACCCTTATGCTTAACTTACAGTGAAGGGAAACGCGTTAAATTCTATGTCTCAGAAACTATGCATTTAACGATAAAAACGTATAAAATCTTTTTTGTAGGTAAATAAGTGATTTAACTTTTTTGTTCAGAATTTTTTTTTGTAAAGTCAATGTCGGAGTTATAGGACTTCAAACTTTATACCTATATATCACTTTATTTGCACTTTATTTCGTTAACGGTTAACCCGCCATAAAAAAAATCCTTCCTAAGACTTATAGAACATACAATTATCTACTTATAATTTTTGTTATAATTACTTTTTACGTAGGGCTAATATTGCACGAGTTAAAGTGCTTCAAGTGTCGGAAAACGTAAATTCAAAAGTAGCTTTTTGCCAACAGCGCCGTAGCGAGGGTCTCGGGGGCCCTTGTGCAAGATTTCGTAAGGGGCCCTTGAAAATGAATTTCTAAAAAAAAAAATGTGATTTCGAAGCCTTTTCCAAGTCCATTAAAAAAAGGGTTCAAAGGTCGTGAGAAATTGAAAACAGGGGCCGGTTCTGTATGGCGAACGACGATAATCGAACGAAAAGAAATTGAAGTCGAAAAATTTTGTCGACGAAAATTTTAGCGTTCGCATAGGTCGAAAGAAAATTGATCGTGTCCTAATGCATAAACTCGATAACCTAAGACCTTTCGAGTGCTTTCGTCGGCTTCAGACGAAAATTTTCAATTTTTTCGACTTACGCGAACCCGAGACGAAAAAGAATTTTCGTTTTCGACATACACGAACCGGCCCCAACATTATACTTTGGTTTAAACAATTTCTTTATTTCTCATATGTGTTCATATACTATTACACTATTACACTTTACGAAACAGAAAGAGAAAGATATATTTCTGCACTTGTCTGTTGCATTGTAAAAAACTTTACGCCCAATGCCTGACGCTCATCCCATGAAATCGCTACTTAATGCATGTAAATAATAAAATCATAAGCTCTCTAACAAAGCAGCGTTCATTAAAAAAAAGGGGTTCTCGAAAACATTTTCTATTAGATACTAATAAGAGCGTTCTAGAAAAAAAAAGTTTCCCAAAGGCCCTTTCCATAAAAAAGTAGATCCAATTATACAATGTTATAAAAACGTTATCGAAGATCTTTTCTAGCTCATACTTTAAAACGAATTATAAAAAAAAAAAATCTTCGGGGGCCCCTCAGGGCCGGGGGCCCTGGTGCGCCGCACCGCCTGCACATGCCTAGTTACGGCGCTGTTTGCCAATATCTTTTTAATTGCACGTTTTATTGCAAAACTGATTAATGCTTTTTGTACGCAATTTCATTGGTAAAAAAATCACGTGCGGTATTTTAAACTCTTTTCTTTACTTTCACTTCGGAGCATCAAATCTTGTAACGTTAATTTAACCGCCTTTTACTCAATGCAAATGGATGAAACTTTGCAGGCATACATATTCCCGATGACAATACACGAATATGACATTTTGTTACATTTTTTGTTGTTGATTTTGTTGTTGAGTAACAAAAAACGATTTTTAATAAAAAATGCTTGGAATTATTCGTTCTACTCAAAGTAGAGTCTTAAAATTCACTTCCCTTCAATAAAAATTGGTAAAAATTAACAGACATGTGTATTTCCGACGAAAACACACGAAAATGATAGTTCCAAATTAAAAATGGCGGTCAACAAAATATGATGGATTACATTTTTCTTTACAAGCCGCTCGTTCGATATGGGTATCAAATGAAAGGTTATAACAAGTTGAATACAATTAGCGTCATCCTAAATTCAAAATGGCGGCAGAAAAATGGCGGCAGAAAAATGGCGGCATAAAAATGGCGGCCAACACAAAACAGAGGATCAATTTTTCTTTACAACGCGCTCGGCATGGGTATCAAATGGAAGGGAGTGACAATTAGAATACTGTTGTCTGTGTCCCGTCATTTCAATTCAAAATGGCGGCCAACACAAAATGGCGGTTTACCCTTTTATTTACTTCGCTCTCGGTATGGATATCAAATGAAAGTGTATTAAAGTGAGTAAGAAAGTAAACTGTATGACGTCGTTTTAAATCAAATATGGCGTTCACTAAAAAACGGCGGAAGACATAACATAACTACCAATAGCAAATAAAAATATGATTTAAAAAGATGCAAAAAAATATGTTTCCAGTTTTTAGTTTTTATTGCTCCAGCCAGTATACGCGATATACCTTTCAAAATGTAAAAAAAAAAACGTAGAGCGCTATTAGATTTTTGAGGGGTCATCAAATTGTGCATTTTTGGGCTGCACTTGAGAACTGTTGTAAAGAAACAAATACAAAACATGTAAAAAAGTTTCCTTATTTAACATGATAATCTAATTAAAAGTTTGGAAATTGTAATGTATTAATTAACGCTATTCGTTACTAAAAAGTAAAAAATAAAAAAAATAAAAAAATTTTTTTAAGAAACTCTTTTCTTTACCTTAATATATTGATCAGTTGTGAACACAAAATTAATATAAATACTAAAAAAATCGACTAAAAGGTAAAAAATAAGAAGATTTTAAACAATATAAACTTTTAAATCAAAATGGAAAAAATCTCACACATTCCTTAAAGAAAAGCGTGGGGCGCCCATACCAACCTGAACTTAAAAAAACATGACTGCCGTGAGTACATTTTAACATTTCAGACAGCTACGAATTTTCACTAATTGAGCATTTTGTTTCATAAAAGCGCACCCCACGCTTTTCTTTAAGGAATGTGTGAGATTTTTTACATTTTGATTTAAAAGTTTATATTGTTTAAAATCTTCTTATTTTTTACCTTTTAGTCGATTTTTTTAGTATTTATATTAATTTTGTGTTCACAACTGATCAATATATTAAGGTAAAGAAAAGAGTTTCTTAAAAAAAATTTTTTTCTTTTTTTTTATTTCGCATTACGAAGGCCTGTTTTTCGACCTATTTACTGGACTACTAGTCCAGTCAAATAAGGCAAAAAAAGGGGTCAACCTCGGAATTTGAGGTAATAAGCTGAAAATTGGCATGAAGCTTTGTTTTGGCATTTTACATGATGTGTCAAAAGTAACATATAATCTCGTGTCCGCGTCTTGAGATATTAGAGGTCAAAGGTCACAAAAATCAGTTTTTCGCAAATATCTCGTAAATTATCGGCTTTACGCAAATTTTGGTTGAGTAAACTTTGTTCATTAGACAAATCTGCATAAAACTGTCTTGTACAGAATTTACGTAGAATCAATAGTTTTGGAGATATGGGGCTGAGAAAACTCGAGCATCGTGCTGCATTCTTTTCCCACCTTGGAAGTTGAACTCAAGCAGCCTTTTTGCATGGTATCCCAAGTAGGCCTAGTCCATAGGTTACAGGTTATGAAATAATTTTATTGATTATCTTTCTAACTCTTCTATTTCCACTTCTTTCATATTGCCATCTTCATCTGTAATCATCTCAGAAGAGAATAATGAAAGGTGGTCGGCGTTATCATCGTTCAACTCAGGGTTAATGGGTGTATCCTCGGACATTGAATTGAGACACGACGGGTCCCGACAAGAGCCATACCCTACGGAGCATAACAATTTCACTTAAAGCATAGAAAGCGAGATATTTGCGAAAAACTGATTTTTGTGACCTTTGACCTCTAATATCTCAAGACGCGGACACGAGATTATATGAGACTTTTGACACATCATGTAAAATGCCAAAACAAAGCTTCATGCCAATTTTCAGCTTATTACCTCTCATTCCGATGTCAAACTGTAATTTGACAAGTAAATGCAGAAAAGTCAATAAAATTATTTCATAACCTGTAACCTATGGACTAGGCCTACTGGGGATACCATGCAAAAAGGCTGCTTGAGTTCTACTTCCAAGGTGGTGAGGAAAAGAATGCAGCACGATGCTCGAGTTTTCTCAGCCCCATATCTCCAAAACTATTGATTCTACGTAAATTCTGTACAAGACAGTTTTATGCAGATTTGTCTAATGAACAAAGTTTACTCAACCAAAATTTGCGTAAAGCCGATAATTTACGAGATATTTGCGAAAAACTGATTTTTGTGACCTTTGACCTCTAATATCTCAAGACGCGGACACGAGATTATATGTGACTTTTGACACATCATGTAAAATGCCAAAACAAAGCTTCATGCCAATTTTCAGCTTATTACCTCAAATTCCGAGGTGAAACCCTAATTTGACTGGACTATACATATAAGAGCCTATTCACATCCTAAAGTTTAATAGGGGTTTCTCCTAAATCCGTCTACCTTGACATGATTTGAGATTTGCGCAGTTTCCTATCGGGGTTAGTGTTCGTCTGATGCGTTCTTCCGAATCTTAAAAGATGACGCACACTTCCGAGACCTTACTTTCACGAGGAAAAGAGTTATAGTTGTTGAGATGCTGCTCTTATTCGAGTAATAGAGTTTGATTTGGTGGAAACTACTTTCTTTAAAAGTGCATATCTTTTTAACATCTCATAACAGATTTTTTTAACGGGCCCAGTTTAATTTTCCAATTTTTACCTTCAAACGAAATTTTTTGTTTTAATCTCATTTAGTGTATCACGTACCAAAAAAATAGTCATGCATTCTTTAATTTCTTTCCATTCTACAATGCCTTCCATATACAATGAAAAATTTTTCCCGCCACGTACTTCACATTCATTCGTTTTGGTATGATTTCATTTAAATTCAGAGAAAATGCAATTGAAAAAAAAATGCGAAACAAAAAATGAGATAACGTTGGCTAAAGGTAAAAACACGACACCAACAGAAATAGGGCTTCGTAAATTGAGTATGCAAATTGAAGTTACTTTCCGGCGTGATTCGCTGGTTTTATCGATTTTCAAAGTTCAAACCTTATTGCTGAATAGGCAAAGGGTTGGAAAAGTTAGTCATTTTTTTTTCTCGGGGAATATTTCTTAGAGTGTAATTACATTTACAAAGAAAAGAAAATGTCAATCCTTTATCTGGAAAAGTCTTTTGCATTACGTTTGATGAGAAAAGATGATTTGAGTGGAAGTTGTTCGAAACTCAATAGATGGCGAAGATTATATCTAGAAACAAAAAAACTACAAAGAACACTGCCTTGTATCCAAGACCTTATTTTTTTTTTTTTTTTTTTATGTGAAAGTCTAAGCTCAGGTGTCACCCTTTGTACTACCAGTCCGTCATGTCGTACACGTCAACGTCGGGTGTCTGGTAGTAAGCTTAGCTCGAAGGATAGAGAAAGAATAAAAAGATTAAAGGGAGTCTGGGGGATACATGAGGAGGTGGAGATGAACCTTGCGTTTAAACTCTTGGGTGTTATATGAGTTTGGGAAAACTGACTGTGGAAGGTTGTTCCACAGTCGAGTTGTTCTCGAAAAGAACGAATTACTAAACTGGTGTGTGCGCGAAAATAAGGGCTGTAGATAGTGAGGATGAGCCGAATGGGCAAGTCTTGTGTTGCGGGAAAAACATCGCCGTGAAGGCAGGAGATTATATATTTCGGTGGAACAGTCGTTATGGTAGATGCGGTAGAATTTTACCAGGGCTGCTACATTCCTGCGGTGACTTAGTGAGTCAATTTTGGAGCAAATGGCGTCGTCGCCAATGAGTTGGAGAGCGCGGTTCTGCACCTTGTCCAGCCACGCTAAGGTGGTACTCGGTGCCCCTGCCCAGAGGTATGAGTTGAATTCGAGGCGGGGCCGAATGTAGGATTTGTATATTATAGCCCTGGCCGACGGCGGAAGGAGGAATTTGCATCTTTTAAGGAATCCCAAGCATTGAGATGCTTGTTTAGCGATTTGGAATATGTGATTACTCCATCGCAGATCTTCAGTTAAAGTTATGCCCAGGATATTGAGGGATGGTTCAGCCATCAGTTCTAGACTGTCCACTTTAATGGGAGGGATTGGGGAGCGCGTTTTCATAGAGAAGAGACAGTATTTTGTTTTCTGAGCGTTGAATTCAACTTGATTCATGAGGCCCCAATCAAGAATCAATCTTATGTCCCTGTTGATTGAAGTGGACATAAGTTCACGATCAAGCAGACAAGGTCTGGCCCGTGCTTGTCTTGCTTTATCAAAGCTATACGAGTAACGCAAAGTACTGTCATCAGCGAAGCTGTGAAGGGAGTTGGATGGAATTGAGAGCAGGTCATTTATAAAAACTAGGAAGAGAGCTGGTGATAGAATAGAGCCCTGGGGAACACCTGCAGAGATGGAGTGGGGATTAGATTCAACGCCGTCCAATACTACCTTGATTGAGCGGTCGGAAAGGAAACTCTCAATCCAATTCTTTAGAAGAAGGTCAATGCCAATAGCATGGAGTTTACTCAATAGAGCGGGATGCCATACTCTATCAAAGGCCTTGGAGATATCGAGAGCTACCAGGCCGGATTCACCAAAGCGATGAATGTTTTGGTAGAGGTGTTCAGTTAGGCATACAAGGAGGTCGCCAGTAGATCTTTTCGATCTAAAGCCGTACTGCTTGTCATCCAATATTTGGTTGCGTTCAAGATATTCCATAAGCCTTCTGTTTATTAATGTCTCCATGGTTTTGGAGAGGATAGAAGTGATTGCTATTGGGCGGTAGTTAGAGGGGTCGCTGGAATCACCTTTTTTCGGTATAGGCTGAACATGAGCCAGTTTCCAGGAGTCAGGGAAAACTCCGGAGAAGTAAGAAAGGGCGAAGAGTTTGCGCAGAGGTTTAGCCAAAGGTGAAGCGCATTTTTTAAGAACCATAGGGGGAATTTTATCAGGGCCAGTGGATTTATTGGGATCGAGCTCCTTGAGACACTTGAACACTTCGCGAGTTCTGAAGAAAACTCTGCCCATTGAGTGAGCAGAACTCTCTACAATGGGGGGTTGCACGGCAGTATCAGGCAAGGAAGAATTGGAGGCAAACAGAGATGCGAGTAAGTCAGCCTTGGATTTGCTTTCTGTTAATACCTTCCCATCGTGAATGAAGGGAGGAGACGACGATGAGTTAAAATTTTTCCTGATGGAGGTTACCAAGGACCAGAAGTTTTTACTGCCAGCAGAGGTGTTAATGAGTTTGTTTCTTAACCTGTCATCGAAGGAGGCTTTGGTTTGCTTGATGGTGGTTTTGCAGACATTTCTCAACCTGATGTACTCACGTCGGGATGAATCGCTCAGGGAATGCCTGAACTCTCTATAGGCGGTTTCTTTGGGTTTAATCGCGTTCATACATTCTTGATTAAACCATCCATGCGGCCTTGGCTTAATGGATTTGGTAGAATGGGGAATGAATAAACGCATTCCTGCCAATATGATTTTTGAGATGCAGAGAGCGGAGAAGTTGGCGTCGCGATTCACAAAACACAGGTCCCAGTCAGCGGCTTGGAAGAAGCGAATAAGCCCCAACCAATTGGCTTTCCCATAATGCCACACAGTTCTTCTAGGAGCTGGTATGGTTGAGACGGATGATTGGTATGGGAAGCTTGCGCTGACCAGGCAGTGGTCTGAGCTGCCCAGAGGTGAATGAACTTCGACGGAGTACCGCGTAGGGTGGGAGGTGAGAAAAAGATCAAGGAGATGGGCCCCTTGATCTGCAGCGTCAGGAACTCGTGTTGGGCACTTAACCAATTGGTGAAGATTATTAGTCTCTGCAAAGAGCTCGGCATCCCGGCCAGAAACACTGGTGCCATTTGAATAATTCAGCCAATTTGTGTTGTGAACGTTGAAATCACCCGCAACAATGATTTCGCACTCCGGGTATAAGGATAAGAATTCGGAGATACGTTCAGAGATAGCGTCAAAAGCTAAGGAAGAGGCTTCATTATTTATATTAGGGCTCCTGTATAGAAAACAGAAGAAAATGACGTGCTTATGAAGTAAAATTTTGAGGCCGAGGTGGTTAAAGTCAGGCGATGTACTGTTGTACACCTTCTGAAAAGCTACGTCTTTCCTAATATATATGGCAACTCCCCTATGGGGGGAGAGATTATGCACTAATGAGTACCCGGAAACCTGGTAATGATCTAGGACATCATTAGGTAAGATTTGGGTCTCACTTAGCGCGAAGATATGGGGTGAATTGGATAAAAGATGGCACGACACAGAGTCGAAATTCGTTTGAAGCCCACGGATGTTGGCGAAGGCGATAGAAAATCGCTGCTTCCCAAACGCAAGGTTACAGTCCTCATTTGAGGTCGGCGAAGCCGGCGTCGCAGTCATCGGGGCAAACGGAATACGCCTTGCTGGAGTGTTATGCCTCCTAAAGCAAGGAGAATTCCATCAGCAACCGATAGTGGCTACGACGCCGACGAGGCCGAGAGCGGGGTGTGGGGAAAGAGTAGAGGAAAAAAAAAGCCTACTTGTGCAGTCTGTCCGTCTATATCACTGTTATTGTTGTTGGAATCGCTTTCACTGTTGATGACTGAGAACTAATTTGCACTTTGCACACACTTTGAATACGGAAAAAAGTTTTGTTTTTGAATTTTTATTTGAACGGGTTATTGATTATTAATATTTTAATTTATTTATTTGTTTATTATTTAATTTAATTTTTTTGGTCAGTTATATTGTAGAGGTTTTAATAAATTCGAGGTTCAGTGGGCTGACGGCAGCGCACGCCCGCACACCGAGCTAGTTCAGCCGAGACTCTTATATAAGTGAAATCATGATCAAAGCTTACAGATATTGAAATAATGGCTTCAGTAGTATGAAAGTGATGATGTGATGAAGTCAAAGTCGATTAGAGAGGCACGAACTTTTTGAGTCTTGAGCACGGTGATATATAAAAGGAAATTTGGTAATAAGTTTTTCTAGCTGAAGAGCTTAAGTTAAGTGTACATTTAAAAGCAAAGTGGCGCAAAATAGGTATATTCTAAGACCCCCCTAGAATACGAATTTTGCAACAAATTGTTTTCTAAAATCTTTACTTTTCTTCCCGCACTTTTTTACGGTTGAGTGTTTTACTATAATCATTTCTTATGCAAAGTCTTCTTCTTTCGTCTATGGTTCGTTAACTGGCGGTCCGCGCGGGACGGTCCCGCAACTGATGCGCTGCCACTTTCAAAAATGCCGTTTCTTACCTAGCGGATTTTTAGGATACGACGTAGGTATCTGTTGATGAAAAATTGTAGGCGCCTTGTGATGTATTGAATAGCATTAGAAGTTTTGCAACCATAAAAAAGATCCGCCTGGAGATGAACAGCCGCAATTTGGGGTAAATTGAGATCTCCGACGATCTCCTTATGCGAAGCAGGCATGCATGTGCGCTTCTTGCTTGATTTATTCTGGAACTAAAGTTGTTCTGCCCCCCCATTTTCGATAATCATGCCACCGAGGAAACAAAGTTTATCTACCAATTCCACTTCACGGATATTCAGTGCTGTGCTTTCGATGGTGTGTGGATTTATCCGTATTTCTTAGTTTCAGGCTGTTTTTACCTCAAGCCCGCTGAGCTTCTTTCTTTTGTCAAATGTTGCCCCCATATTTTTGAAGTTCTGATGTCTGTGGGCCAGCCGGTCTAGCAATCCGTATTGTATGCCACAGGTTCTACTATCTAGAGCGTTGGATGTCGTTTATTACTATTGGAAACAACTATGGCGCGAGTAGACTTCCTTGTCGTACTCAATAATAGGTCGTACTCATGAGCTTACCTCAAAGCTGTCGGATAATTCAGACGCCATCTTTTCAAGCAGCATGACCATTGGCCATTGCGGTTACTATTCTCGTCTTGCATGAGGGCAAGAGTGGTGATTTTTATTGGCTGTGCATTTTTGCTGTTTTCTTGAGGTTCCTGCGCAACCTCCTTTCAGAGAGGCTGCTTTTTAGTAGAGTGCTTTTCCGAGGCTGTTTTGCAATTTGGTGCAGCACTTTATTGTTGCATGTGTTTGTCCCGGTTTTCAATTTTTCTGCGAGCTCGTTTACCTGTCATATTTCATATATCATATTATATCATACTAGCATAAAACCCGCGTGCCTTGCAACGCCTTTAAATAAAAACTGTTTATTATGTGCAATGTTTTCCTTTAAAAAAAAAACAAACAAAAAAGTCAGCTGTTAGTATCCCTAAAAAGGGTTTATTATAGTGCATTTTTTTTTAATAAATATGGTAAACAAATTGCTGCGTATATCACCTCTGCTTAACAATTCTACAAGTTTTGAAGCAGAGATTGGCCTGTATATGTCATCAAGAGAAGTGACATTTTAGGGTTTGACGAAAGTTCGTTAAGTTTGTTCGCTTATTTACGTGGGTGCAAGAAATTATGAAGCAATCACAAATGAATATTAAATAAAGTGAATTTCGGGTCATTCATTTCTTCGTGATTATAGGGATGCACTGTCAAAATTTCAGCCCTTCAGTTTCAGAGGTTTGGGTTAACCCCATTTGATCCCCTTAGGGGATGAATTTCGATAAATCGCTTCTTAGTGAATGTTCACGTCATTATAGAGATGCACTGTCAAAATTTCAGCCGTTTAGCTCCAGCGGTTTGGGTTACCCTCATTTAACCCCCTTAGGGGATAAATTTCAAAAAATCGCTCCTAAGTGGACATCCACTTTATTATAGTGATGCACGGTCAAATTTAAAGCCCTTCAGCTTCAGCGGTGTGGGTTAACCCCCTTTCACCCCCTTAGGGAATGAGATAGCGGAAGGTGGCATTAGTAACAATCACGTCGTGTTTAAAATTAGCATACCGCTGGTAGGCCAGGACCAATTTGAACTCTATAGGATCATTCCGATTCCCGCGTCGGTAAATGGCACACTTTTGGCAATAAGTCCATGCACACCTTATTTGGGAATTAATTTACATCGGGATCAATACTCTCCAATGACAGAAAAGGATTTAATAGCCTGCAAAACAACTAAACAAGGGTACCTGGGGCCATCCTCCCAGCCCATATCATAAGGATTCCGAGCTTTGCTCATGTGAACTCAACTTGCTTAATAATTCTACACAAGGAGCCTGCGAACTAATGAAATTAAAAACCAGCTACATATGGATTCAGCTTCATCGCCCGAACCAGTGGATATATGCTGTGAATGCGCCGACAAAAGTTATACCATTTGCAACAGGGAAATATTGCCATTAACATTAGAAGGCTCAGGATTACTAAAATTGGAGCGAAATTGTATGATAAAACACGATCTCGTCACGCTTAAAGGACATCACCTTTATTGGAGCAATTTTTCGACATCGTATTCGAGTTTTGGCCAGTTCCCGGAAATATTGGCACCAGAAACGTTATCACCAATTCTCAAGGAAGACGATGAGTATAAACCGCAACTACAAGAGTTAATAGCCCTACAAGAACTCATCAATGAACAAAAACTCAAGGAGCTGCCAAAAGGATCTGAGGGTCATACAGTGCACCAATTTGCAGTTGGTTGTCTATCATTAAGTCTTGGCGTCACAATAATTGCCGGCGACATTATCACACTAGGTGTAAGAAGAAACTTATAATATATTCTTATCTTTATAAGATTATGTTTATTTTTGATTTTGCATTAATATGCAACGGGGGGAGGATGTTAACGTCCGGTGTGGAATTTGCCACAGTCAAAGTTTCACATAATTAGGTTAATCATAATGTTAAAAATCCACTCTTCAAATCTGAGGTCATTGCATTATTATTTGTAATGCAATTTTATCCAAGTTAATTGTGAAATACTAAGCTTCCATTTTTATAATAATTCATTCACCGGTAATGTCAATGGCCGGGTTTGCTGAGTGGACTTTTTTTACCATTGTTTTGTTTTCATTTTTGAATTATTCTTTTCGTTTTTTTTTGTTGTATAAAAATTGTATATAAACCGATTGAAATCAATAAACTAGTTGGGATGTGGGTTTGACCCCTTCGGTCCACACGATTAACTTCCCAGTATGATGAACGAAGATGTAATAATAAACTGACTTCTTACAAAATAGTTATACGTTTAGCACTAGTGGAAAATTTGCTAGTATCAGAACTGATGACAAAGCAATCCCGAGTGTTAAGCTCAACAATTTAACCTTAGAATTAAATAAAAACTTAACATTTAAATAAAAATTGAATTAATTAAAAAAGACAATTTAACATTAGAATTAAATAAAAACTTAACATTTAAATAAAAATTGAATTAATTAAAAAAGACAATTTAACATTAGAATTAAAACACTTAAAATTAAATAAAACTGAATTAATTAAAATAAAAAAAAAATATTTTTGAAAACATTTGTAAAGTTAAAATTTTTGAAGTGAAAACTTCTTTAGCCGCGTTGGGCACTTTTTGATAGGGGAAAATGTTATGGGTTCGCGTCACCGACATGCTCATGACTGGCGCACGCGCTCAATCGATTATAATCAAAAACTTTTTGATTTTGAATAAAAAAATAAATCTGACCGCCTACTATTATTCAATTAAGTATCGAAAATGAAAATATAAAACCAGTCATTTTGAACGTCACACTTCATTACTTCATATATGGACATACATACTAAATTCACTAGATGCATTGGTGTTAATGTTTCTGATATAGGCGAAATATGCGTTGCTCGTTGCAGTTCCGAGAATGGGCAATACGTATTAATGGTTGCCGTTTATATTTCGCCTGGAAAATCTATGAGACAGATACAACAATTTTTATTCGAAAATTTGATGATTTATACAAAAGAAGGTTCTGAAATTCTCGAAAAAAGATTCGGCGAAAAATATGATAATGTACCGATGATTTTAAGTGGAGACTTCAATATTAACTTTGCAGATGATAAAAATCTATCATTAATTGAATTTTTAAATGCAACACTTAATTTAAATATGTCCAATGATCGGAAACTTAGTACTACCAAATATAAAACGACGATCGATGCGGTTTTTACGCGATACTTAGATAAATTCGAATCAAACATTTTCATTTCTTACTTTAGTTACCATAACCCGATTGTATCTTTTTTACAAAAGTGCTAATGAAATAGGATGGTCAAAATTGCTACAATTATTACATAATTTAAAAAATAATTCTGAGATATCGGTTGAAGATGCAGCAGCATTAAATTTTATAGAAAAAAGTACACTTATTAATGAAGACGCAGTTACTTGTGCTACATATTTTAATAAGTTGGTTAATGTCCTAATGAAAATACTGCAATCAAAAAGATTTAGTCCTTTCAAGAAATATAGAATTTTGTATTACTTCAAAAGAATCGAATTTCAACATCTAAGTTCTAAGTTTTCACTTCTATCGGCAGTCCCTTAACTGCCAATTTTTTTTTTTATTTGATGCAAATGATTCACATGCAACATTTGTCCACTAGATACTAAAACTCAATTATTGTTCAAGTTAAAACCAGACCTTGATTTGAGTCTGGGCAGTTTTTATAACAGCCAAATTTTTGTACGAAATAGACAAAGCCACATCTATGCCAAACCAGGACATGGTGAGCAAATGCTATTTCGTTATTTCTTTGGGTGTTGGTATTTAACAAAATAAAATTAAAAACTAATGCAAATATTTGTTTTTTTTGTTTTGTTGGTATTCATGTTTTTTTTAGCCAGGGCCAACCAACTGGCATAGGGCGGGACATTTACAAGATTTCGTACTCTCTCAAAACACCACGGAGCAAACGCTTCCTAGTGTACTAAGTATACAACGCACTTAAATGCTCAACAAGAGTCATTATTCGTCAAATGCTAGTAACCTAGGGAGAGCAAACAGGAATAATCACAGCACCACACCAAACTTGCACTTTCTACGTTTTCTCTCTACGCAGCCACATTGGCTGCGCTACACCGAGAGAAGCTAGTTCAAATAACTATAATAGTAGTAAATCCACAAGCTTTTTCTAGAGAATTTGTTTTTCCTGAACGTTAGCAAACAAACATTTCCTCCGTATTTCGTTCGCTGCACTAAAGCGGGTGTTCAAATTCGTATTGAGCGTGCTGAAGCGCCGTTGACGAGCTGAGAAGCGAATGACTTCATTTGGAAATTCCAAAGCTTTCCGGAGATATTAGCAAAACTGTAACTGCTAAGTACCTACTTGTCAGACTTGACCAAAAAGAACAAATTTTACGGTAACTACTGGAAATCCCGGGATGAACCGCAATTTCCTGAAACTGTGTCACGCGTAGAAAACAATTCCCCGTCAAAAAGTGTTAATCCAAGGTTTGTAAAGGGTAACGAAATTTTTGCACGATTTTTTTTTTTTTTTTTTTTTATATGAAAAAACCAAGCTTAGGTGTAACCCTTTGTACTACCAGTCCGTCATGTCGTTCAGTTCATGGTGCAATGTCTAGTAGTAAGCTTGGTTTGAAGAATAGAGGAGAATAGGAAAGGTTAGAGGGGGTCTGGAGGGTGTAGAAGAAAATGACGATGGACCTCACGTTTGAACTCTAAGGTATTGTACGAGTTCGGAAATACTGACTGCGGGAGATTATTCCACAGTCGAATTGTTCTATTCAAAAACGAACTTCTAAACCGTATTGTGCGTGAACGAGGGGGCTGTAGGGTATGGGGGTGAGCCGAGCGGGCTAGTCTTGTGTTGCGGGAAAAGTGTTGCCGTGCAGGCAGGAGGTCCTGAATTTCGGTGGAACAGTCGCCATGGTAATAGCGATAAAGTATGGAGAGGGCTGCTACATTCCTACGGTGGCTCAAGGTGTCTATGGAGGCGCGAAAGGGGCCATCACCAATGAGTTTGAGGGCACGATTTTGCACCTTGTCGAGACAGGCCAAGGTGGTTTTTGGGGCGCCTGCCCAGATATGTGAGTTGTATTCGAGGCGCGGCCGAATGTAGGATTTGTATATTGTAGCCAATGCGGCTGGCTGGAGGAGGAACTTGCATCTCTTGAGAAATCCAAGGCATTGGGAGGCTTGTTTGGCGATTTGGAATATGTGATCGTTCCATCGCAGATGCTCCGTTAAAGTTACCCCTAGGATGTTGAGAGTTGAGTCAGCCGTTAGATTCACTCCATCCACCGAGACAGGAGGAAGGTCGGTACAATTTTTGTTGGAGATCAGACAGTGCTTCGTTTTTGTGGCATTGAATTCGACTCGGTTCATTTCGCCCCAATGAAGAATCGATTCGATATCCCGGTTGATCGAAGCCGACATCAGTTGACGGTGGTAAAGACAAGGTCTGGCACGTGCTTGTCTTATATTGTCGAAGGAGTAAGAGAAATTCAGAGTACCGTCATCAGCGAAGCAGTGAAGTGGGTTGGAGGGGATTGAGAGCAGATCATTAATGAAGATTAGAAAAAGTGCGGGTGAGAGAATTGACCCCTGGGGAACTCCGGCCGAAATGGCGTGGGGGTTGGATTCGACGCCATCCAATACTACCTTGATTGAACGGCATGAAAGAAAGCTCTTAATCCAGTTCCTTAGAACTAAGTGTATACCAATAGCTTGGAGTTTATTCAACAGAGCTGGGTGCCATACTCTGTCAAAAGCCTTTGATATATCTAGAGCAACCAGGCTAGACTCACCAAAGCTGTGAATGCTTTGGTTGATACGCTCGGTTAAACACACAAGCAGATCGCCAGTAGACCGTTTAGATCTGAAGCCGTATTGCCTGTCGTGTATAATTTGGTTGGATTCTAGATATTTCATCAGCTTTTTATTGATTATTGTCTCCATGATTTTGGAGAGAACAGAAGTAATTGCTATTGGGCGGTAGTTTAAGGGGTCGCTGGCTTCACCTTTTTTTGGGATTGGCTGAACATGAGCTAGTTTCCAAGAGTCGGGATACACTCCGGAGAAGTAAGACAGGGCAAAAAGTTTGCGCAGGGGTTTAGCCAAAGGTGAGGCACATTTTTTAAGTACCATAGGGGGGATTTTGTCGGGACCAGTGGATTTATTGGCGTCGAGCTCTTTGAGACACCTAAACACCTCGCGAGTCCTGAAGTGAACTCCGTCCATTGAGTGGGTGGTATTCTCGAGAGTGGGGGGTGACATAGCAGCATCGGGTAAAGAAGAATTTGCGGCGAACAGAGAAGCTAATAGGTCGGCCTTGGGTTTGCTTTCTGTTATCACTTCCTTGTTGTGAATAAAAGGAGGTGTTGAGGAGGAAGTAAAATTCTTCTTGATGGCAGTTACCAAGGACCAGAAGTTTTTGCTGCCTGTAGTGGAGTTAAGAATCTTACTTCTCAATCTATCATCAAATGATGATTTGACTTTCCTGATGATGGAGTTACAGGAGTTTCTAAGTTTGACGTACTCACGACGAAGTAGCTCATTAGGCGAACGTCTGTATGCTCTATAGGCGGCTTCTTTAGCTTTGATTGCGTTCATACATTCCCCATTGAACCATTTGTTCGGCCTAGGCTTCACAGAAAGGTTGTCGGATTTTGACAAGTGATGTTTTGTTCGAAAGCTATCTCTGTGCAGAACCCAAAAAAGATCACTTCGTTTAGAACGGGTCTCATTCCATCGAGTTTATTAGATATGTATTAGCAAAACTTGTCTTTCTGACAATTAGCCGAAGTTTTTCTATTTAAACAAAAAAGGCCCGACCGAATATTATGAAATTTTTTTCGGAGCATTTCTTCGTTAATATTATTTTTTCGGCACCTCAATGAAGTCGATATAGTTTTTAGTTCGTGCGGTATCGTGCAGGTACAAAAATCATAAACGTTGTTTAAACAAAAACAAAAACGGTTCGACCGAATTTTATGAAAATCTTTTCAGATCATATGAGCCGTTGATTTTGAAAGTGAGGCAAGTCCATTTTGTGAAAAAATTAGTTACAGCTAAATTTTATCACAAATTAATATAAATTTTATGTTTTTAATCAATTCATGATAATTTTTTTTCAATATCAGTAATAATTCCTTATTAGTAAATTGTTTGGGTAACGATTTTTCAAATGCGTTGATTTTGAAAATGAGGCAAGTCCACTTTTTTTTGTTTTTAGCCTTTTGGGGAGCTCTCTGGCCCCCTTAGAGGCAAGGTGGGATTTTTCTGGTATTTTTTCCTAATAGTAGGGACTGTTACGCAAATTTTAAGGGGTCATACAGCCCCCTACGATTTTTTTGAGGCCGTGGGAGGCAAAAGTAAGGTAAATTTTAGTGCATTTTTAGTGCATTTTATGAGGCACCTATAAATCGATGTAATTAGAGCCCCAGGTGAGGTGCAATGACTTTCTATTGATTGATTATGAATTATTACATTGTAATTAACTAGTTTTATAATTTAGACATGGGTGGCGTGCATAGGGTGCATACGAGAAGGGGTCAAACTTTGAAAACACCTCTGGAATCTCTGGAGGATGCAATTTTAAAAAGAGCAAAAAATACTGATGGAGAAACTGTTAATTGGTTGAATATTTGCTTTATAAGATGTCTAACAACTGCGCCATATAAATTATTTTATAAAACGTCTATGGAAAAGGATTCGCAATTTAAAACTCTTGATTTAACCCCAAAACGAGGACGACCAAGTAATTTCGAAAAAATAGTTTTGTCATCGTTATATAAGAACACTAGAGCAATTACTCAAGAAAAGTATGAAGACATGATGGATTTATTACCCTATATATCATCATGAATACTTTAAAAACCTTCACTATCAAAATTAAGAAATACGCATACAACTTGTTATTGAATACTTTTCCCATCTTTTTTTTTTTAATTGAAGTCTCTTTTTCTTTTATTGTAACTTTTCTAGAGAAGAAATAAATATTGAAATAAAATAAATTAATATTTTTACTTATAAATAAAAACAAAAAAAAATTACAAATAAATTTTATTTAAAAAAAATCAATGTTTTCAATAAATCGTTGCTTTTGAAATTGGGGTAAGTCCATTTGCACATATCAAAATTATATTTCTTTTCAGATAACTTCTATATCCACGATTGCATATTAAATTTACATGGAAAAAGACCTCAAAAAATTCAAATAAGTTTATTACTACTTTAGGATATTTTTAAATTCATTCAAACGCAAACCTTTAAATATCTAGCAATAGCATAAAATGGACTTGCCTCACTTTCAAAATCAACGGCTCATATTTTGGTTAATATTCTTCGAACGGCACGTCAACTAAGTCGATATCTTTTATAGTTCGCGCACTATCATGCAGGTACATAAATCACTTATGTCATTTAAACCAAAAAACCCCTCTGGGTACTTCCATGAAAATGTGGACATGATATAAGAAAAATTTGATATTACTTTTATACTTTTAACTATGTCTAAAATAATGTATAAGCAGAGATAACATAATACTCCGTATAAAGATGCGATAGCTAGAACAAAAAAGCTGAACGCTTTTTGCCTCGGCAGGCCTCTGAGATTGCCTCCCCCTTAGCAACATGCAACATATTCGAGTGTCTAGCTACACAAGGAGGCGAACGTGGTCATGGTCCGCAGCACAAGAGATGCGGTGAGTTTGTGGATAAGGAAGCTAGAATTTTAGGGGGGCAAGGAAAGGAACTGACAAAAGAATGTTTCTTACAACATCTTTCTTTCTTTCTCATCTTTCAAACGTTTGCCTCTAGCTCTACATTGAAGGATTTCCCTGATGCTTTGTATTTTAACAATTTCTTAGAACATTCCGTGTATTTTTTTAATGATTGTCTGAGATCCACTATCAATTTCACTTGATTTCAAATTCTTGGTGAGAGGGTTTGCGATATTTTTAAAATATGTAGGTGATTAGTTGAGGTTTTGGTTACTTTTTTTTATTTTCTGGTATTTCGGTATTGGCTAACTCGATTGATTTTAGAATTGAATTTAGGTAATTATTCTTTGTTTTATTTTATTCAAAATCTGGGACAAGTGCTTTTTATAAATGCTTGTAAAGTTAACTCCCCGCCCACAATCTGCTCAAAACAATTCGATCGTAATTGTTTTGGTGAAAATAAATTAAAAATAGGTTCAATACCTTTATAGGCTTCATGTCCAGTCAATTTTCAGGAAAAAGGTATGACAGAAGGAATTCATTCTCGGACTTGCAATTACAGGATTTATCCATTTTAGAGTCCCCTTATCAACAATTAAATATTGAGCTCGTAAATATATGTATACTGCAAACAATGGAAGGTGAAAAACAATTTCTTTATATTTGTTCTTCTGGTGGAAACTAAAAAAAATAAGTTTTCAAATTTTTGGACTTCTATTTTATTAGTTATAAATTTTCAAAAAGTCGAAAATCTTAAAATTTTAACAAATTTTGAAATCTTTAAATCGATCTAGTTCAAAAACTATTTGACATAGAAAGGTGAAAGTAGCACCAATTTCTTCTGCTTCAATAAGGCTTTAATACGTGATATACAATATAGTATTATTAGTAAGAATAAAACTATAGTATTATTAGTAAGAACGAAACTTTTGTTTTTGGAATATCTCAAAATTATATTTCTCCAAATTTTTGAAAAAATTATATTTTGTACATACAATCTTAACGTACATATAATGCCAAAATTTAGGATAGGACGACATTGGGATCATATAGAAATAAATGTTTTTAGGTACTCAATGAACGCAATATAAAAAAACATTTACCAAAAACATAGCCATTTACTAATTTGGGTAAGGCGAATTAAATGGAAATAAAGTCAACCCTCTAACTTGATCGAAAACTACCCCCGGGACAACTCTTATTACTAAATTTTAGGGTTTCACACTTGCAGTCCAAAAAATTTTTGTTTATGGGCTATTTATAAACTATGAGTAATTCTTGAGACCAAAATCAACCCTATCGGTGAAGCGGAAACCACCCCCACAGCAACCCCTAACCTTAAATTATTTTCTTTATGCCCAAAATGAAGGTTCACCACGCCAATTTTTAAAGTACATACACTAGAGCTTATACAAAAACCGACTTATAGGTAAATATACAACTTTATCCATTATTATAGTCTCCCTCAATAGTGGTACATTCATTCCAACGCTTCTCTAACATTTCTATGTCGTTCTTATAGAACGATTTGATCAACCTCCTCATTGGAGCCATATTTCTTGCCGGCGACCATCTTTCTTTTTTAATTTCAGAACAGGTAATATTCGCTTTAAGCTAAATTTGCATAAGTCGGTGTACGTAGAAGCAATTCGAAGTACAACTTGGGCGATTTTGCCTTTGTGGTACGGTGCATTAACTTGGTGAAGGGGCACTTGTTTTTCTTTGCTGTTTTCTTCGCGATTTCGTCGTTAGTTATGTAATATTCACTATGGATCCCCTTTCCTTTTCAAAATAGTCGAAGCACTTCCCAAAATAAGCGTCTGTCCCAGCCGAATTTTTCATGTTTTGTCACTTTGGACGGCTTTCCTGGCAGATGTCTACTTAGTTGATGGCCAATTCAACGGTTGGCTTCCCCGTCATATCTGAACCCCACCCTATATCTTCGGGGGTCCCCCAAGGATCGATTTTATTACCGGCCCTATTTCTTATCTTTATAAATAACCTACTTTCGATCCCCTCCAACCCACTTCTCAGCTTTGCTGACGACGGTACCCTACGTTACTCTTACAGCTACGATAGAAGACAGACTCATGCCAGATCTGTCTTGATGATCGTGAATTAATGTTCAATTCTATTAATAACGACATTAATCTCATTCTAGAGTGGGGAAAAAAGAATCGTGTCGAATTCAACTCCACCAAAACTAAGTACTGTCTTATTTCGAAACAAAAAGCTCAACACTTCACCATCCTTAACAGTGGATGACGTTAAACTAATGGCCGACCCATCCCTACACATCTTAGGCGTGACATTAGCCAAAGACTTGCGATAGAATGACCACATATTCCAATTCGCCAAACAAGGATCCCAGTGCTTGGGATTTCTTAAGAGGTGCAAGTTCCTCCTCCAGCCATCGGCTCGTGCTGTTATTTATAAAATCCTACATTCGGCCTCTTCTCGAATACAACTCCCTCGTTTGGGGCGGCGATTCGATAACCACCTTGGTATGGTTAGATAAAGAGCAAAAAAGCGCACTTAAATTAATTGATGACGACACCGCCTGCTCCACCATCGACCCCTTGAGCCACTGTAGGAATGTAGCAACACTGACAAAATTTTATCGCTACTATTATAGCGACTGCTCCTCCGAAATAAACGCTCTCCTGCCTCCACGGTAGGGTTGCCACGCGTCCTACTTTCGGTAGGACAGTCCTACAATTACGAAATTTGTCCTACGTCCTACATTAAAGCTGAATTGTCCTACTTGGAAGCAAAACATATTTTACCCAGAAAAACTCAAATCAAAATTTTTTTAACTTAAAGAATTAAAAAAAAATTAACGAGAAAAAATT
>CATLJY010000225.1:0-92475 GCA_949987705.1 Thereva unica | reverse complement strand
AAATATGTACAACAGTTAAAAGTGTAAAATATATTTACAAGTATATTTACAAGGGATATGATTGCGCTGTTTTAGAGGTTGGGGTTGTTAATAATGAAATTAATGGTGTGTTGGAAATTGATGAAATTCAGAATTTTTTGAGTGGACGTTTTGTTGGTTCTACTGAAGCATGTTGGAGAATATTTGAATTTCCAATGCATTATCAAACACATTCGATAATTAGGCTTGATTGCCATTTACCTAATAGACAAAATGTGTACTACAGACATGGACAAGAAGAACAAGCGGTTGCTAATGTTAGGGAAACAAAATCATTAGCATTTTTCAATTTGAATTCAATTGATAATGATGCCAATAATTTATTGTACACTGAAGTACCATTACATTATGTATGGATTGATAATGGAAAGAGATGGCAAAAGCGCAAACGTGGAGGCGAAAAAGTAATTTCACGATTATATGTTGTTTCGCCGAAAAATATAGAACTATTTCATTTGCGTTTATTATTACTTCATGTGCGTGGCCCTAAAAATTTTGATGATTTGAGAACTTACGAACATGTTTTATATCCGACATTTTTTGCTGCATGTCACGCGCGGGGGATTGCTTCAAATGATGAAGAGTGGCGCCATTGTTTATTAGAAGCCGTTCAATTCAGAACACCGAAGCAACTAAGAGAATTGTTTGGGTTCATTTGTGCATTGAATTTTCCTGGGAATGCATTAGCATTATGGGAAGAATTCAAAACAGATTTGAGTGAAGATTTTGTCCGAAATCATAATGAAAATGATTCATTCAATTTGGCCTTACTTGAATTAGAAGAAATATTTATGTCACATAATACATCGTGTCAACAAGTTGGTCTTCCAACACCATTGCATGTGCAAGATTTTAGAATTATGTATGAATTTGATGCAGATGAAGCTGCTTTTATTTTTGCTGAGTTTTATGATGTTGCAAATAATGAACAACGTAATGTTATAGACACGGTTTTGCGTGAAGTAACGCATCATGACACCGGTATGAATGTATTTGTGGTAACAGCCCATGCAGGCTGTGGTAAAACTTTTGTTCAAACAGCGCTTATACACAAATTACATTCTCTCAATTTAGTTTGTATTTCTACTGCCTTTAGTGGAATTGCTTCAACTCTACTTATTAATGGCCGAACATTACATAATGTATTTAAATTACCAATTCCAATTTTAGAGAATTCAGTGTCCGGTGTATCACTTAATAGTAATCAAGCAAATTTCATAAAATCCGCTTCATTAATTATTATTGATGAAATATCAATGTGTCCACTTAATGCCTTGAAGGCCATTGATCGATTATTAAATGATCTAAGCCATGTTGAAAATAGAAACAAACCCTTCGGTGGCAAAACTATTTTATTATGTGGAGATTTTCGGCAAATTTTGCCTGTCATTCCTCATGGTTCACGTAGCGAATTAATTGAAAATTGCATTTTTTCGTGGAACTTATACCCGCAATTTCGACATTTTGCTTTAAATCAGAACATGCGAGCGCTGCCACATGAAGTCGAATTTGTTGAATTTCTTAAATTACTTGGAAATGGGGCATTGCAAAAATTTTAATGAATTGGGTAGAGATTTGATTGAAATCCCACAGAATTTAATTGGTGAACCGAGCAACATTATTCGAGATGTTTTTGGTGATATTTCATCAACTATTGAAAATAATAATATTTTAAATTCCGTCATATTAGCTCCGAGAAATGAAGATTGTTCATTAATTAATTCGGATATTTTGAACCAAATACCAGGGCAAGTTAAAGCCTATTATAGCTGTGATAGAATTATTTGTGATGATGTTAGTCGGGTCACTGATTTCCCCGTTGAATTTTTAAATTCATTGAATGTTAGTGGTTTGCCACCTCATAAATTGGAATTAAAGATCAATTGTATCGTATTACTAATACGAAATTTGAATACAGCGAAAGGATTGGTAAATGGTACAAGAATGAGAATCAAACAAATGCATAGAAGTTCATTGGACTGCGAGGTTTTGACTGGAGTTACGAGCGGAAAGAGACTTTTAATTCCTCGCATTCGTTTGACGTACTCCGGTACACTATTGCCATTTGACTTTGAGCGCACTCAATTTCCAATCATTCCTGCCTTTGCTATGACCATTAACAAATCGCAGGGGCAAACATTTCAAAAGGTCGGAATACTATTACGGCAACCGGTATTTACACATGGTCAGTTGTATGTAGCAGCCAGTCGAGTTCGTTCATTTGATGCATTGAAATTTTATATTTCACATTCTTCTGAACAGGGTCATTTGCTTAATAATGATAGGCTGTTTACTAAAAATATTGTTTTTAATAAAATCGTTGACCCATAAATTCTTATTAAATTTCCTCCCGCGAAAACATCTTACAATAGAGTGGTGGAACGCAATATATGTTTTTTTTCTTTAGGCAAGCTAACTTAAAAAATTCGGTGGGTCGGTGGTGCATTCCAGTTTCATATATGTACATATGCTTTTTTCAGTAAAAATAACTTACGTTTAATTTTATTCTTTCTTAGAATAATTTTCGTCGAATATCGACAACAGGCGTTACTAGTATAACTTAATTTCGATGAATAAAGTGAATTTAAGTTATTTTCGATGTACTCGATGAATATAACTTAATTTCGATGAATAAAGTGAATTTAAGTTATTTTCGATGTACTCGATGAATATAACTTAATTTCGATGAATAAAGTGAATTTAACTTATTTTCGATGTACTCGATGAATGTAACTTAATTTCGATGAATAAAGTGAATTTAAGTTATTTTCGATGTACTCGATGAATATAACTTAATTTCGATGAATAAAGTGAATTTAAGTTATTTTCGATGTACTCGATGAATATAACTTAATTTCGATGAATAAAGTGAATTTAAGTTATTTTCGATGTACTCGATGAATATAACTTAATTTCGATGAATAAAGTGAATTTAAGTTATTTTCGATGTACTCGATGAATATAACTTAATTTCGATGAATAAAGTGAATTTAAGTTATTTGCGATGTACTCGATGAATATAACTTAATTGCGATGAATAAAGTGAATTTAAGTTATTTTCGATGTACTCGATGAATATAACCTAATTTCGATGAATAAAGTGAATTTAAGTTATTTTCGATGTACTCGATGAATATAACTTAATTTCGATGAATAAAGTGAATTTAAGTTATTTTCGATGTACTCGATGAATGTAACTTAATTTCGATGAATAAAGTGAATTTAAGTTATTTTCGATGTATTTGATGAATATAACTTAATTTCGATGAATAAAGTGAATTTAAGTTATTTTCGATGTACTCGATGAATATAACTTAATTTCGATGAATAAAGTGAATTTAAGTTATTTTCGATGTACTCGATGAATATATCTTAATTTCGATGAATAAAGTGAATTTAAGTTATTTGCGATGTACTCGATGAATATAACTTAATTTCGATGAATAAAGAGAATTTAAGTTATTTTCGATGTACTCGATGAATATAACTTAATTTCGATGAATAAAGTGAATTTAAGTTATTTTCGATGTACTCGATGAATGTAACTTAATTTCGATGAATAAAGTGAATTTAAGTTATTTTCGATGTACTCGATGAATGTAACTTAATTTCGATGAATAAAGTGAATTTAAGTTATTTTCGATGTACTCGATGAATGTAACTTAATTTCGATGAATAAAGTGAATTTAAGTTATTTTCGATGTATTTGATGAATATAACTTAATTTCGATGAATAAAGTGAATTTAAGTTATTTTCGATGTACTCGATGAATGTAACTTAATTTCGATGAATAAAGTGAATTTAAGTTATTTTCGACGTACTCGATGAGTATAACTTAATTTCGATGAATAAAGTGAATTTAAGTTATTTTCGATGTACTCGATGAATGTAACTTAATTTCGATGAATAAAGTGAATTTAAGTTATTTTCGATGTACTCGATGAATATAACTTAATTTCGATGAATAAAGTGAATTTAAGTTATTTTCGATGTACCCGATGAATGTAACTTAATTTCGATGAATAAAGTGAATTTAAGTTATTTTCGATGTACTCGATGAATGTAACTTAATTTCGATGAATAAAGTGAATTTAAGTTATTTTCGATGTACTCGATGAATGTAACTTAATTTCGATGAATAAAGTGAATTTAAGTTATTTCGATGTACTCGATGAATGTTACTTAATTTCGATGAATAAAGTGAATTTAAGTTATTTTCGATGTACTCGATGAATGTAACTTAACTTCGATGAATAAAGTGAATTTAAGTTATTTTCGATGTATTTGATGAATATAACTTAATTTCGATGAATAAAGTGAATTTAAGTTATTTTCGATGTACTCGATGAATGTAACTTAATTTCGATAAATAAAGTGAATTTAAGTTATTTTCGATGTACTCGATGAATATTACTTAATTTCGATGAATAAAGTGAATTTAAGTTATTTTCGATGTACTCGATGAATGTAACTTAATTTCGATGAATAAAGTGAATTTAAGTTATTTTCGATGTACTCGATGAATATAACTTAATTTCGATGATCAAAGTGAATTTAAATTATTTTCGATGTACTCGATGAATGTAACTTAATTTCGATGAATAAAGTGAATTTAAGTTATTTTCGATGTACTTGATGAATGTAACTTAATTTCGATGAATAAAGTGAATTTAAGTTATTTTCGATGTACTCGATGAATATAACTTAATTTCGATGAATAAAGTGAATTTAAGTTATTTTCGATGTACTCGATGAATGTAACTTAATTTCGATGAATAAAGTGAATTTAAGTTATTTTCGATGTACTCGATGAATGTAACTTAATTTCGATGAATAAAGTGAATTTAAGTTATTTTCGATGTACTCGATGAATGTAACTTAATTTCGATGAATAAAGTGAATTTAAGTTATTTTCGATGTACTCGATGAATGTAACTTAATTTCGATGAATAAAGTGAATTTAAGTTATTTTCGATGTACTCGATGAATGTAACTTAATTTCGATGAATAAAGTGAATTTAAGTTATTTTCGATGTACTCGATGAATGTAACTTAATTTCGATGAATAAAGTGAATTTAAGTTATTTTCGATGTACTCGATGAATGTAACTTAATTTCGATGAATAAAGTGAATTTAAGTTATTTTCGATGTACTCGATGAATATAACTTAATTTCGATGAATAAAGTGAATTTAAGTTATTTTCGATGTACTCGATGAATATAACTTAATTTCGATGAATAAAGTGAATTTAAGTTATTTTCGATGTATTTGATGAATGTAACTTAATTTCGATGAATAAAGTGAATTTAAGTTATTTTCGATGTACTCGATGAATATAACTTAATTTCGATGAACAAAGTGAGTTTAAGTTATTTTTGATGTACTCGATGAATATAACTAAATTTCGATGAATAAAGTGAATTTAAGTTATTTTCGATGTACTCGATGAATGTAACTTAATTTCGATGAATAAAGTGAATTTAAGTTATTTTCGATGTACTCGATGAATATAACTTAATTTCGATGATCAAAGTGAATTTAAGTTATTTTCGATGTACTCGATGAATGTAACTTAATTTCGATGAATAAAGTGAATTTAAGTTATTTTTCGATGTACTCGACGAATGTAACTTAATTTCGATGAATAAAGTGAATTTAAGTTATTTTCGATGTACTCGATGAATATAACTTAATTTCGATGAATAAAGTGAATTTAAGTTATTTTCGATGTACTCGATGAATGTAACTTATTTTCGATGAATAAAGTGAATTTAAGTTATTTTCGATGTACTCGATGAATATAACTTAATTTCGATGAATAAAGTGAATTTAAGTTATTTTCGATGTACTCGATGAATATAACTTAATTTCGATGAATAAAGTGAATTTAAGTTATTTTCGATGTACTCGATGAATGTAACTTAATTTCGATGAATAAAGTGAATTTAAGTTATTTTCAATGTACTCGATGAATGTAACTTAATTTCGATGAATAAAGTGAATTTAAGTTATTTTCGATGTACTCGATGAATGTAACTTAATTTCGATGAATAAAGTGAATTTAGTTATTTTCGATGTACTCGAAGAATATAACTTAATTTCGATGATCAAAGTGAATTTAAATTATTTTCGATGTACTCGATGAATGTAACTTAATTTCGATGAATAAAGTGAATTTAAGTTATTTTCGATGTACTTGATGAATGTAACTTAATTTCGATGAATAAAGTGAATTTAAGTTATTTTCGATGTACTCGATGAATATAACTTAATTTCGATGAATAAAGTGAATTTAAGTTATTTTCGATGTACTCGATGAATGTAACTTAATTTCGATGAATAAAGTGAATTTAAGTTATTTTCGATGTACTCGATGAATGTAACTTAATTTCGATGAATAAAGTGAATTTAAGTTATTTTCGATGTACTCGATGAATGTAACTTAATTTCGATGAATAAAGTGAATTAAGTTATTTTCGATGTACTCGATGAATGTAACTTAGTTTCGATGAATAAAGTGAATTTAAGTTATTTTCGATGTACTCGATGAATGTAACTTAATTTCGATGAATAAAGTGAATTTAAGTTATTTTCGATGTACTCGATGAATATAACTTAATTTCGATGAATAAAGTGAATTTAAGTTATTTTCGATGTACTCGATGAATATAACTTAATTTCGATGAATAAAGTGAATTTAAGTTATTTTCGATGTATTTGATGAATGTAACTTAATTTCGATGAATAAAGTGAATTTAAGTTATTTTCGATGTACTCGATGAATATAACTTAATTTCGATGAACAAAGTGAGTTTAAGTTATTTTTGATGTACTCGATGAATATAACTTAATTTCGATGAATAAAGTGAATTTAAGTTATTTTCGATGTACTCGATGAATGTAACTTAATTTCGATGAATAAAGTGAATTTAAGTTATTTTCGATGTACTCGATGAATATAACTTAATTTCGATGATCAAAGTGAATTTAAGTTATTTTCGATGTACTCGATGAATGTAACTTAATTTCGATGAATAAAGTGAATTTAAGTTATTTTCGATGTACTCGACGAATGTAACTTAATTTCGATGAATAAAGTGAATTTAAGTTATTTTCGATGTACTCGATGAATATAACTTAATTTCGATGAATAAAGTGAATTTAAGTTATTTTCGATGTACTCGATGAATGTAACTTATTTTCGATGAATAAAGTGAATTTAAGTTATTTTCGATGTACTCGATGAATATAACTTAATTTCGATGAATAAAGTGAATTTAAGTTATTTTCGATGTACTCGATGAATGTAACTTAATTTCGATGAATAAAGTGAATTTAAGTTATTTTCGATGTACTCGATGAATATAACTTAATTTCGATGAATAAAGTGAATTTGAGCTATTTTCGATGTACTCGATGAATATAACTTAATTTCGATGAATAAAGTGAATTTAAGTTATTTTCGATGTATTTGATGAATGTAACTTAATTTCGATGAATAAAGTGAATTTAAGTTATTTTCGATGTACTCGATGAATATATCTTAATTTCGATGAATAAAGTGAGTTTAAGTTATTTTCGATGTACTCGATGAATATAACTTAATTTCGATGAATAAAGTGAATTTAAGTTATTTTCGATGTACTCGATGAATGTAACTTAATTTCGATGAATAAAGTGAATTTAAGTTATTTTTCGATGTACTCGATGAATATAACTTAATTTCGATGATCAAAGTGAATTTAAGTTATTTTCGATGTACTCGATGAATGTAACTTAATTTCGATGAATAAAGTGGATTTAAGTTATTTTCGATATACTCGATGAATGTAACTTAATTTCGATGAATAAAGTGAATTTAAGTTATTTTCGATGTACTCGATGAATATAACTTAATTTCGATGAATAAAGTGAATTTAAGTTATTTTCGATGTACTCGATGAATGTAACTTAATTTCGATGAATAGAGTGAATTTAAGTTATTTTCGATGTACTCGATGAATATAACTTAATTTCGATGAATAAAGTGAATTTAAGTTATTTTCGATGTACTCGATGAATGTAACTTAATTTCGATGAATAAAGTGAATTTAAGTTATTTTCGATGTACTCGATGAATATAACTTAATTTCGATGAATAAAGTGAATTTAAGCTATTTTCGATGTACTCGATGAATATAACTTAATTTCGATGAATAAAGTGAATTTAAGTTATTTGCGATGTACTCGATGAATATAACTTAATTTCGATGAATAAAGTGAATTTAAGTTATTTTCGATGTACTCGATGAATATAACTTAATTTCGATGAATAAAGTGAATTTAAGTTATTTGCGATGTACTCGATGAATATAACTTAATTTCGATGAATAAAGTGAATTTAAGTTATTTCGATGTACTCGATGAATATAACTTAATTTCGATGAATAAAGTGAATTTAAGTTATTTTCGATGTACTCGATGAATATAACTTAATTTCGATGAATAAAGTGAATTTAACTTATTTTCGATGTACTCGATGAATGTAACTTAATTTCGATGAATAAAGTGAATTTAAGTTATTTTCGATGTACTCGATGAATATAACTTAATTTCGATGAATAAAGTGAATTTAAGTTATTTTCGATGTACTCGATGAATATAACTTAATTTCGATGAATAAAGTGAATTTAAGTTATTTTCGATGTATTTGATGAATGTAACTTAATTTCGATGAATAAAGTGAATTTAAGTTATTTTCGATGTACTCGATGAATATATCTTAATTTCGATGAATAAAGTGAGTTTAAGTTATTTTCGATGTACTCGATGAATATAACTTAATTTCGATGAATAAAGTGAATTTAAGTTATTTTCGATTTACTCGATGAATGTAACTTAATTTCGATGAATAAAGTGAATTTAAGTTATTTTCGATGTACTCGATGAATATAACTTAATTTCGATGATCAAAGTGAATTTAAGTTATTTTCGATGTACTCGATGAATGTAACTTAATTTCGATGAATAAAGTGGATTTAAGTTATTTTCGATGTACTCGATGAATGTAACTTAATTTCGATGAATAAAGTGAATTTAAGTTATTTTCGATGTACTCGATGAATATAACTTAATTTCGATGAATAAAGTGAATTTAAGTTATTTTCGATGTACTCGATGAATGTAACTTAATTTCGATGAATAGAGTGAATTTAAGTTATTTTCGATGTACTCGATGAATATAACTTAATTTCGATGAATAAAGTGAATTTAAGTTATTTTCGATGTACTCGATGAATGTAACTTAATTTCGATGAATAAAGTGAATTTAAGTTATTTTCGATGTACTCGATGAATATAACTTCATTTCGATGAATAAAGTGAATTTAAGCTATTTTCGATGTACTCGATGAATATAACTTAATTTCGATGAATAAAGTGAATTTAAGTTATTTGCGATGTACTCGATGAATATAACTTAATTTCGATGAATAAAGTGAATTTAAGTTATTTTCGATGTACTCGATGAATATAACTTAATTTCGATGAATAAAGTGAATTTAAGTTATTTGCGATGTACTCGATGAATATAACTTAATTTCGATGAATAAAGTGAATTTAAGTTATTTTCGATGTACTCGATGAATATAACTTAATTTCGATGAATAAAGTGAATTTAAGTTATTTTCGATGTACTCGATGAATATAACTTAATTTCGATGAATAAAGTGAATTTAACTTATTTTCGATGTACTCGATGAATGTAACTTAATTTCGATGAATAAAGTGAATTTAAGTTATTTTCGATGTACTCGATGAATATAACTTAATTTCGATGAATAAAGTGAATTTAAGTTATTTTCGATGTACTCGATGAATATAACTTAATTTCGATGAATAAAGTGAATTTAAGTTATTTGCGATGTACTCGATGAATATAACTTAATTTCGATGAATAAAGTGAATTTAAGTTATTTTCGATGTACTCGATGAATATAACTTAATTTCGATGAATAAAGTGAATTTAAGTTATTTGCGATGTACTCGATGAATATAACTTAATTTCGATGAATAAAGTGAATTTAAGTTATTTTCGATGTACTCGATGAATATAACTTAATTTCGATGAATAAAGTGAATTTAAGTTATTTTCGATGTACTCGATGAATATAACTTAATTTCGATGAATAAAGTGAATTTAAGTTATTTTCGATGTACTCGATGAATGTAACTTAATTTCGATGAATAAAGTGAATTTAAGTTATTTTCGATGTATTTGATGAATATAACTTAATTTCGATGAATAAAGTGAATTTAAGTTATTTTCGATGTACTCGATGAATATAACTTAATTTCGATGAATAAAGTGAATTTAAGTTATTTTCGATGTACTCGATGAATATAACTTAATTTCGATGAATAAAGTGAATTTAAGTTATTTGCGATGTACTCGATGAATATAACTTAATTTCGATGAATAAAGAGAATTTAAGTTATTTTCGATGTACTCGATGAATATAACTTAATTTCGATGAATAAAGTGAATTTAAGTTATTTGCGATGTACTCGATGAATATAACTTAATTTCGATGAGTAAAGTGAATTTAAGTTATTTTCGATGTATTTGAAGAATGTAACTTAATTTCGATGAATAAAGTGAATTTAAGTTATTTTCGATGTACTCGATGAATATAACTTAATTTCGATGAATAAAGTGAATTTAAGTTATTTTCGATGTACTCGATGAATGTAACTTAATTTCGATGAATAAAGTGAATTTAAGTTATTTTTGATGTACTCGATGAATGTAACTTAATTTCGATGAATAAAGTGAATTTAAGGTGTTTTCGATGTATTTGATGAATATAACTTAATTTCGATGAATAAAGTGAATTTAAGTTATTTTTGATGTACTCGATGAATATAACTTAATTTCGATGAATAAAGTGAATTTAAGTTATTTTCGATGTACTCGATGAATATAACTTAATTTCGATGAATAAAGTGAATTTAAGTTATTTTCGATGTACTCGATGAATGTAACTTAATTTCGATGAATAAAGTGAATTTAAGTTATTTTCGATGTATTTGATGAATATAACTTAATTTCGATGAATAAAGTGAATTTAAGTTATTTTCGATGTACTCGATGAATATAACTTAATTTCGATGAATAAAGTGAATTTAAGTTATTTTCGATGTACTCGATGAATGTAACTTAATTTCGATGAATAAAGTGAATTTAAGTTATTTTCGATGTACTCGATGAATGTAAATTAATTTCGATGAATAAAGTGAATTTAAGTTATTTTCGATGTATTTGATGAATATAACTTAATTTCGATGAATAAAGTGAATTTAAGTTATTTTCGATGTACTCGATGAATATAACTTAATTTCGATGAATAAAGTGAATTTAAGTTATTTTCGATGTACTTGATGAATATAACTTAATTTCGATGAATAAAGTGAATTTAAGTTATTTTCGATGTACTCGATGAATGTAACTTAATTTCGATGAATAAAGTGAATTTAATTTATTTTCGATGTACTCGATGAATGTAACTTAATTTCGATGAATAAAGTGAATTTAAGTTATTTTCGATGTACTCGATGAATGTAACTTAATTTCGATGAATAAAGTGAATTTAAGTTATTTTCGATGTACTCGATGAATGTAACTTAATTTCGATGAATAAAGTGAATTTAAGTTATTTTCAATGTACTCGATGAATGTAACTTAATTTCGATGAATAAAGTGAATTTAAGTTATTTTCGATGTACTCGATGAATATAACTTAATTTCGATGAATAAAGTGAATTTAAGTTATTTTCGATGTACTCGATGAATATAACTTAATTTCGATGAATAAAGTGAGTTTAAGTTATTTTCGATGTATTTGATGAATGTAACTTAATTTCGATGAATAAAGTGAATTTAAGTTATTTTCGATGTACTCGATGAATATAACTTAATTTCGATGAATAAAGTGAATTTAAGTTATTTTCGATGTACTCGATGAATATAACTTAATTTCGATGAATAAAGTGTATTTAAGTTATTTTCGATGTACTCGATGAATATAACTTAATTTCGATGAATAAAGTGAAATTAAGTTATTTTCGATGTACTCGATGAATGTAACTTAATTTCGATGAATAAAGTGAATTTAAGTTATTTTCGATGTACTCGATGAATGTAACTTAATTTCGATGAATAAAGTGAATTTAAGTTATTTTCGATGTATTTGATGAATATAACTTAATTTCGATGAATAAAGTGAATTTAAGTTATTTTCGATGTACTCGATGAATATAACTTAATTTCGATGAATAAAGTGAATTTAAGGTATTTTCGATGTACTCGATGAATATAACTTAATTTCGATGAATAAAGTGAATTTAAGTTATTTTCGATGTACTCGATGAATGTAACTTAATTTCGATGAATAAAGTGAATTTAATTTATTTTCGATGTACTCGATGAATGTAACTTAATTTCGATGAATAAAGTGAATTTAAGTTATTTTCGATGTACTCGATGAATGTAACTTAATTTCGATGAATAAAGTGAATTTAAGTTATTTTCGATGTACTCGATGAATGTAACTTAATTTCGACGAATAAAGTGAATTTAAGTTATTTTCGATGTACTCGATGAATGTAACTTAATTTCGATGAATAAAGTGAATTTAAGTTATTTTCGATGTACTCGATGAATATAACTTAATTTCGATGAATAAAGTGAATTTAAGTTATTTTCGATGTACTCGATGAATATAACTTAATTTCGATGAATAAAGTGAGTTTAAGTTATTTTCGATGTATTTGATGAATGTAACTTAATTTCGATGAATAAAGTGAATTTAAGCTATTTTCGATGTACTCGATGAATATAACTTAATTTCGATGAATAAAGTGAATTTAAGTTATTTTCGATGTACTCGATGAATATAACTTAATTTCGATGAATAAAGTGAATTTAAGTTATTTTCGATGTACTCGATGAATGTAACTTAATTTCGACGAATAAAGTGAATTTAAGTTATTTTCGATGTACTCGATGAATGTAACTTAATTTCGATGAATAAAGTGAATTTAAGTTATTTTCGATGTACTCGATGAATATAACTTAATTTCGATGAATAAAGTGAATTTAAGTTATTTTCGATGTACTCGATGAATATAACTTAATTTCGATGAATAAAGTGAATTTAAGTTATTTTCGATGTACTCGATGAATGTAACTTAATTTCGATGAATAAAGTGAATTTAATTTATTTTCGATGTACTCGATGAATGTAACTTAATTTCGATGAATAAAGTGAATTTAAGTTATTTTCGATGTACTCGATGAATGTAACTTAATTTCGATGAATAAAGTGAATTTAAGTTATTTTCGATGTACTCGATGAATGTAACTTAATTTCGATGAATAAAGTGAATTTAAGTTATTTTCGATGTACTCGATGAATGTAACTTAATTTCGATGAATAAAGTGAATTTAAGTTATTTTCGATGTACTCGATGAATATAACTTAATTTCGATGAATAAAGTGAATTTAAGTTATTTTCGATGTACTCGATGAATATAACTTAATTTCGATGAATAAAGTGAATTTAAGTTATTTTCGATGTATTTGATGAATGTAACTTAATTTCGATGAATAAAGTGAATTTAAGTTATTTTCGATGTACTCGATGAATATAACTTAATTTCGATGAATAAAGTGAATTTAAGTTATTTTCGATGTACTCGATGAATATAACTTGATTTCGATGAATAAAGTGAATTTAAGTTATTTTCGATGTACTCGATGAATATAACTTAATTTCGATGAATAAAGTGAATTTAAGTTATTTTCGATGTACTCGATGAATGTAACTTAATTTCGATGAATAAAGTGAATTTAAGTTATTTTCGATGTACTCGATGAATGTAACTTAATTTCGATGAATAAAGTGAATTTAAGTTATTTTCGATGTATTTGATGAATGTAACTTAATTTCGATGAATAAAGTGAATTTAAGTTATTTTCGATGTACTCGATGAATATAACTTAATTTCGATGAATAAAGTGAATTTAAGTTATTTTCGATGTACTCGATGAATGTAACTTAATTTCGATGAATAAAGTGAATTTAAGTTATTTTCGATGTACTCGATGAATGTAACTTAATTTCGATGAATAAAGTGAATTTAAGTTATTTTCGATGTACTCGATGAATGTAACTTAATTTCGATGAATAAAGTGAATTTAAGTTATTTTCGATGTACTCGATGAATATAACTTAATTTCGATGAATAAAGTGAATTTAAGTTATTTTCGATGTACTCGATGAATATAACTTAATTTCGATGAATAAAGTTAATTTAAGTTATTTTCGATGTACTCGATGAATGTAACTTAATTTCGATGAATAAAGTGAATTTAAGTTATTTTCGATGTACTCGATGAATATAACTTAATTTCGATGAATAAAGTGAATTTAAGTTATTTTCGATGTACTCGATGAATATAACTTAATTTCGATGAATAAAGTTAATTTAAGTTATTTTCGATGTACTCGATGAATGTAACTTAATTTCGATGAATAAAGTGAATTTAAGTTATTTTCGATGTACTCGATGAATATAACTTAATTTCGATGAATAAAGTGAATTTAAGTTATTTTCGATGTACTCGATGAATGTAACTTAATTTCGATGATCAAAGTGAATTTAAGTTATTTTCGATGCACTCGATGAATGTATCTTAATTTCGATGAATAAAGTGAATTTAAGTTATTTTCGATGTACTCGATGAATGTAACTTAATTTCGATGAATAAAGTGAATTTAAGTTATTTTCGATGTACTCGATGAATATAACTTAATTTCGATGAATAAAGTGAATTTAAGCTATTTTCGATGTACTCGATGAATATAACTTAATTTCGATGAATAAAGTGAATTTAAGTTATTTGCGATGTACTCGATGAATATAACTTAATTTCGATGAATAAAGTGAATTTAAGTTATTTTCGATGTACTCGATGAATATAACTTAATTTCGATGAATAAAGTGAATTTAAGTTATTTGCGATGTACTCGATGAATATAACTTAATTTCGATGAATAAAGTGAATTTAAGTTATTTTCGATGTACTCGATGAATATAACTTAATTTCGATGAATAAAGTGAATTTAAGTTATTTTCGATGTACTCGATGAATGTAACTTAATTTCGATGAATAAAGTGAATTTAATTTATTTTCGATGTACTCGATGAATGTAACTTAATTTCGATGAATAAAGTGAATTTAAGTTATTTTCGATGTACTCGATGAATGTAACTTAATTTCGATGAATAAAGTGAATTTAAGTTATTTTCGATGTACTCGATGAATGTAACTTAACTTCGATGAATAAAGTGAATTTAAGTTATTTTCGATGTACTCGATGAATGTAACTTAATTTCGATGAATAAAGTGAATTTAAGTTATTTTCGATGTACTCGATGAATATAACTTAATTTCGATGAATAAAGTGAATTTAAGTTATTTTCGATGTACTCGATGAATATAACTTAATTTCGATGAATAAAGTGAGTTTAAGTTATTTTCGATGTATTTGATGAATGTAACTTAATTTCGATGAATAAAGTGAATTTAAGTTATTTTCGATGTACTCGATGAATATAACTTAATTTCGATGAATAAAGTGAATTTAAGTTATTTTCGATGTACTCGATGAATATAACTTAATTTCGATGAATAAAGTGTATTTAAGTTATTTTCGATGTACTCGATGAATATAACTTAATTTCGATGAATAAAGTGAATTTAAGTTATTTTCGATGTACTCGATGAATGTAACTTAATTTCGATGAATAAAGTGAATTTAAGTTATTTTCGATGTACTCGATGAATGTAACTTAATTTCGATGAATAAAGTGAATTTAAGTTATTTTCGATGTATTTGATGAATATAACTTAATTTCGATGAATAAAGTGAATTTAAGTTATTTTCGATGTACTCGATGAATATAACTTAATTTCGATGAATAAAGTGAATTTAAGTTATTTTCGATGTACTCGATGAATATAACTTAATTTCGATGAATAAAGTGAATTTAAGTTATTTTCGATGTACTCGATGAATGTAACTTAATTTCGATGAATAAAGTGAATTTAATTTATTTTCGATGTACTCGATGAATGTAACTTAATTTCGATGAATAAAGTGAATTTAAGTTATTTTCGATGTACTCGATGAATGTAACTTAATTTCGATGAATAAAGTGAATTTAAGTTATTTTCGATGTACTCGATGAATGTAACTTAATTTCGACGAATAAAGTGAATTTAAGTTATTTTCGATGTACTCGATGAATGTAACTTAATTTCGATGAATAAAGTGAATTTAAGTTATTTTCGATGTACTCGATGAATATAACTTAATTTCGATGAATAAAGTGAATTTAAGTTATTTTCGATGTACTCGATGAATATAACTTAATTTCGATGAATAAAGTGAGTTTAAGTTATTTTCGATGTATTTGATGAATGTAACTTAATTTCGATGAATAAAGTGAATTTAAGTTATTTTCGATGTACTCGATGAATATAACTTAATTTCGATGAATAAAGTGAATTTAAGTTATTTTCGATGTACTCGATGAATATAACTTAATTTCGATGAATAAAGTGAATTTAAGTTATTTTCGATGTACTCGATGAATGTAACTTAATTTCGACGAATAAAGTGAATTTAAGTTATTTTCGATGTACTCGATGAATGTAACTTAATTTCGATGAATAAAGTGAATTTAAGTTATTTTCGATGTACTCGATGAATATAACTTAATTTCGATGAATAAAGTGAATTTAAGTTATTTTCGATGTACTCGATGAATATAACTTAATCTCGATGAATAAAGTGAATTTAAGTTATTTTCGATGTACTCGATGAATGTAACTTAATTTCGATGAATAAAGTGAATTTAAGTTATTTGCGATGTACTCGATGAATATAACTTAATTTCGATGAATAAAGTGAATTTAAGTTATTTTCGATGTACTCGATGAATATAACTTAATTTCGATGAATAAAGTGAATTTAAGTTATTTTCGATGTACTCGATGAATATAACTTAATTTCGATGAATAAAGTGAATTTAACTTATTTTCGATGTACTCGATGAATGTAACTTAATTTCGATGAATAAAGTGAATTTAAGTTATTTTCGATGTACTCGATGAATATAACTTAATTTCGATGAATAAAGTGAATTTAAGTTATTTTCGATGTACTCGATGAATATAACTTAATTTCGATGAATAAAGTGAATTTAAGTTATTTGCGATGTACTCGATGAATATAACTTAATTTCGATGAATAAAGTGAATTTAAGTTATTTTCGATGTACTCGATGAATATAACTTAATTTCGTAGAATAAAGTGAATTTAAGTTATTTGCGATGTACTCGATGAATATAACTTAATTTCGATGAATAAAGTGAATTTAAGTTATTTTCGATGTACTCGATGAATATAACTTAATTTCGATGAATAAAGTGAATTTAAGTTATTTTCGATGTACTCGATGAATATAACTTGATTTCGATGAATAAAGTGAATTTAAGTTATTTTCGATGTACTCGATGAATATAACTTAATTTCGATGAATAAAGTGAATTTAAGTTATTTTCGATGTACTCGATGAATGTAACTTAATTTCGATGAATAAAGTGAATTTAAGTTATTTTCGATGTACTCGATGAATGTAACTTAATTTCGATGAATAAAGTGAATTTAAGTTATTTTCGATGTATTTGATGAATGTAACTTAATTTCGATGAATAAAGTGAATTTAAGTTATTTTCGATGTACTCGATGAATATAACTTAATTTCGATGAATAAAGTGAATTTAAGTTATTTTCGATGTACTCGATGAATGTAACTTAATTTCGATGAATAAAGTGAATTTAAGTTATTTTCGATGTACTCGATGAATGTAACTTAATTTCGATGAATAAAGTGAATTTAAGTTATTTTCGATGTACTCGATGAATGTAACTTAATTTCGATGAATAAAGTGAATTTAAGTTATTTTCGATGTACTCGATGAATATAACTTAATTTCGATGAATAAAGTGAATTTAAGTTATTTTCGATGTACTCGATGAATATAACTTAATTTCGATGAATAAAGTTAATTTAAGTTATTTTCGATGTACTCGATGAATGTAACTTAATTTCGATGAATAAAGTGAATTTAAGTTATTTTCGATGTACTCGATGAATATAACTTAATTTCGATGAATAAAGTGAATTTAAGTTATTTTCGATGTACTCGATGAATATAACTTAATTTCGATGAATAAAGTTAATTTAAGTTATTTTCGATGTACTCGATGAATGTAACTTAATTTCGATGAATAAAGTGAATTTAAGTTATTTTCGATGTACTCGATGAATATAACTTAATTTCGATGAATAAAGTGAATTTAAGTTATTTTCGATGTACTCGATGAATGTAACTTAATTTCGATGATCAAAGTGAATTTAAGTTATTTTCGATGCACTCGAAGAATGTATCTTAATTTCGATGAATAAAGTGAATTTAAGTTATTTTCGATGTACTCGATGAATGTAACTTAATTTCGATGAATAAAGTGAATTTAAGTTATTTTCGATGTACTCGATGAATATAACTTAATTTCGATGAATAAAGTGAATTTAAGCTATTTTCGATGTACTCGATGAATATAACTTAATTTCGATGAATAAAGTGAATTTAAGTTATTTGCGATGTACTCGATGAATATAACTTAATTTCGATGAATAAAGTGAATTTAAGTTATTTTCGATGTACTCGATGAATATAACTTAATTTCGATGAATAAAGTGAATTTAAGTTATTTGCGATGTACTCGATGAATATAACTTAATTTCGATGAATAAAGTGAATTTAAGTTATTTTCGATGTACTCGATGAATATAACTTAATTTCGATGAATAAAGTGAATTTAAGTTATTTTCGATGTACTCGATGAATATAACTTAATTTCGATGAATAAAGTGAATTTAACTTATTTTCGATGTACTCGATGAATGTAACTTAATTTCGATAAATAAAGTGAATTTAAGTTATTTTCGATGTACTCGATGAATATAACTTAATTTCGATGAATAAAGTGAATTTAAGTTATTTTCGATGTACTCGATGAATATAACTTAATTTCGATGAATAAAGTGTATTTAAGTTATTTGCGATGTACTCGATGAATATAACTTAATTTCGATGAATAAAGTGAATTTAAGTTATTTTCGATGTACTCGATGAATATAACTTAATTTCGATGAATAAAGTGAATTTAAGTTATTTGCGATGTACTCGATGAATATAACTTAATTTCGATGAATAAAGTGAATTTAAGTTATTTTCGATGTACTCGATGAATATAACTTAATTTCGATGAATAAAGTGAATTTAAGTTATTTTCGATGTACTCGATGAATATAACTTAATTTCGATGAATAAAGTGAATTTAAGTTATTTTCGATGTACTCGATGAATGTAACTTAATTTCGATGAATAAAGTGAATTTAAGTTATTTTCGATGTATTTGATGAATATAACTTAATTTCGATGAATAAAGTGAATTTAAGTTATTTTCGATGTACTCAATGAATATAACTTAATTTCGATGAATAAAGTGAATTTAAGTTATTTTCGATGTACTCGATGAATATAACTTAATTTCGATGAATAAAGTGAATTTAAGTTATTTGCGATGTACTCGATGAATATAACTTAATTTCGATGAATAAAGAGAATTTAAGTTATTTTCGATGTACTCGATGAATATAACTTAATTTCGATGAATAAAGTGAATTTAAGTTATTTTCGATGTACTCGATGAATGTAACTTAATTTCGATGAATAAAGTGAATTTAAGTTATTTTCGATGTACTCGATGAATGTAACTTAATTTCGATGAATAAAGTGAATTTAAGTTATTTTCGATGTACTCGATGAATATAACTTAATTTCGATGAATAAAGTGAATTAAAGTTATTTTCGATGTACTCGATGAATATAACTTAATTTCGATGAATAAAGTGAATTTAAGTTATTTTCGATGTATTTGAAGAATGTAACTTAATTTCGATGAATAAAGTGAATTTAAGTTTTTTTTTATGTACTCGATGAATGTAACTTAATTTCGATGAATAAAGTGAATTTAAGTTATTTTCGATGTACTCGATGAATGTAACTTAATTTCGATGAATAAAGTGAATTTAAGTTATTTTCGATGTACTCGATGAATGTAACTTAATTTCGATGAATAAAGTGAATTTAAGTTATTTTCAATGTACTCGATGAATGTAACTTAATTTCGATGAATAAAGTGAATTTAAGGTGTTTTCGATGTATTTGATGAATATAACTTAATTTCGATGAATAAAGTGAATTTAAGTTATTTTTGATGTACTCGATGAATATAACTTAATTTCGATGAATAAAGTGAATTTAAGCTATTTTCGATGTACTCGATGAATATAACTTAATTTCGATGAATAAAGTGAATTTAAGTTATTTTCGATGTACTCGATGAATGTAACTTAATTTCGATGAATAAAGTGAATTTAAGTTATTTTCGATGTATTTGATGAATATAACTTAATTTCGATGAATAAAGTGAATTTAAGTTATTTTCGATGTACTCGATGAATATAACTTAATTTCGATGAATAAAGTGAATTTAAGTTATTTTCGATGTACTCGATGAATATAACTTAATTTCGATGAATAAAGTGAATTTAAGTTATTTTCGATGTACTCGATGAATGTAACTTAATTTCGATGAATAAAGTGAATTTAATTTATTTTCGATGTACTCGATGAATGTAACTTAATTTCGATGAATAAAGTGAATTTAAGTTATTTTCGATGTACTCGATGAATGTAACTTAATTTCGATGAATAAAGTGAATTTAAGTTATTTTCGATGTACTCTATGAATGTAACTTAATTTCGATGAATAAAGTGAATTTAAGTTATTTTCGATGTACTCGATGAATGTAACTTTATTTCGATGAATAAAGTGAATTTAAGTTATTTTCGATGTACTCGATGAATATAACTTAATTTCGATGAATAAAGTGAATTTAAGTTATTTTCGATGTACTCGATGAATATAACTTAATTTCGATGAATAAAGTGAATTTAAGTTATTTTCGATGTATTTGATGAATGTAACTTAATTTCGATGAATAAAGTGAATTTAAGTTATTTTCGATGTACTCGATGAATGTAACTTAATTTCGATGAATAAAGTGAATTTAAGTTATTTTCGATGTACTCGATGAATATAACTTAATTTCGATGAATAAAGTGAATTTAAGTTATTTTCGATGTACTCGATGAATGTAACTTAATTTCGATGAATAAAGTGAATTTAAGTTATTTTCGATGTACTCGATGAATGTAACTTAATTTCGATGAATAAAGTGAATTTAACCCTTTATAAGGTAGTGGCATAATAAATGCCACCAAAAACTTTTTTTAAAATGAAAATAACAAGACGTCGCATTTATATGTTGGAGAGATACTAAAAATGTATCAGTATTGAGTTCAGCTTTTCATCCCAAAGAAAAAACAAACTGTAAAAGATCTATGAAAGACGGAAAAAAGAAGGATTTCCCCTGTCCTGTAGCTATAGCTGAGTACACTAAAAGAATGGGGGGAGTCGATAGGTTCGACCAGAAAAGAGGTACGTATGAAGTTGGACGCAGAAGTAGGCGCTGGTGGTGCCGAATATTTTATTTTCTTATTGATATGGCCATCACTAACGCGTACATATTATATGTCGTTTCATTGAGAAATCCAGTGCCTCTATCTATGTTACAATTTCGTCTATCAATGGCTAGATCCCTTATTAGCCACTATTCCTCCAGAAAAAGAAGTCTCTCTAGCGAACCTAATTACATTGCCAAAAATAAACAGGCCAGTACTAGTAATAACTATCAGAAAGTTATTGGAGTAGATGATGAAATCCGCTACAAAGATGTAGGGATTCATATGATCAATAAGTCTGATACACCACGTAGATGCCGGTTATGCAGTACTAAAACAAACAACGTAAGGACGAAACTCTCTTGTACCACATGCAAAGTATTTCTGTGTTCTTATCCTTGTTTTACACAATTTCACCAGAAACCCTGAAATATAAAACTATTTCTTATTTTTTGTTTCTGAAAATTTATAAATTACTATACTGATCTCAAATGTAGAATAAGCTATTATTTTGTTTTGTTACACCTTCTGTTTTTACGTTTTTGAATAAATGTTGTTTATTTTTAAATTAATATACTGAATTATTTATTGACCTAATATGTATCTAACATTAATGAAATGGAAGAAAAAGCCTACTCGGGTATGGGTAGTGGCACCTATACTGCCACCAAATTTTCCATATGTTTCCCAAGGGTTTTCCGAACTGACAAAATGCTTAAAATTCATTAAAAAAATAGCTTATAATCATATTAAAATTTCGTTTTTATATGATATTTGATTCTCTCGGCCTTATAAAGGGTTAAGTTATTTTCGATGTATTTGATGAATGTTACTTAATTTCGATGATCAAAGTGAATTTAAGTTATTTTCGATGTACTCGATGAATATAACTTAATTTCGATGAATAAAGTGAATTTAAGTTATTTTCGATGTACTCGATGAATGTAACTTAATTTCGATGAATAAAGTGAATTTAAGTTATTTTCGATGTACTCGATGAATGTAACTTAATTTCGATGAATAAAGTGAATTTAAGTTATTTTCAATGTACTCGATGAATGTAACTTAATTTCGATGAATAAAGTGAATTTAAGGTGTTTTCGATGTATTTGATGAATATAACTTAATTTCGATGAATAAAGTGAATTTAAGTTATTTTTGATGTACTCGATGAATATAACTTAATTTCGATGAATAAAGTGAATTTAAGCTATTTTCGATGTACTCGATGAATATAACTTAATTTCGATGAATAAAGTGAATTTAAGTTATTTTCGATGTACTCGATGAAGGTAACTTAATTTCGATGAATAAAGTGAATTTAAGTTATTTTCGATGTATTTGATGAATATAACTTAATTTCGATGAATAAAGTGAATTTAAGTTATTTTCGATGTACTCGATGAATATAACTTAATTTCGATGAATAAAGTGAATTTAAGTTATTTTCGATGTACTCGATGAATATAACTTAATTTCGATGAATAAAGTGAATTTAAGTTATTTTCGATGTACTCGATGAATGTAACTTAATTTCGATGAATAAAGTGAATTTAATTTATTTTCGATGTACTCGATGAATGTAACTTAATTTCGATGAATAAAGTGAATTTAAGTTATTTTCGATGTACTCGATGAATGTAACTTAATTTCGATGAATAAAGTGAATTTAAGTTATTTTCGATGTACTCTATGAATGTAACTTAATTTCGATGAATAAAGTGAATTTAAGTTATTTTCGATGTACTCGATGAATGTAACTTAATTTCGATGAATAAAGTGAATTTAAGTTATTTTCGATGTACTCGATGAATATAACTTAATTTCGATGAATAAAGTGAATTTAAGTTATTTTCGATGTACTCGATGAATATAACTTAATTTCGATGAATAAAGTGAATTTAAGTTATTTTCGATGTATTTGATGAATGTAACTTAATTTCGATGAATAAAGTGAATTTAAGTTATTTTCGATGTACTCGATGAATGTAACTTAATTTCGATGAATAAAGTGAATTTAAGTTATTTTCGATGTACTCGATGAATATAACTTAATTTCGATGAATAAAGTGAATTTAAGTTATTTTCGATGTACTCGATGAATGTAACTTAATTTCGATGAATAAAGTGAATTTAAGTTATTTTCGATGTACTCGATGAATGTAACTTAATTTCGATGAATAAAGTGAATTTAAGTTATTTTCGATGTATTTGATGAATGTTACTTAATTTCGATGATCAAAGTGAATTTAAGTTATTTTCGATGTACTCGATGAATATAACTTAATTTCGATGAATAAAGTGAATTTAAGTTATTTTCGATGTACTCGATGAATGTAACTTAATTTCGATGAATAAAGTGAATTTAAGTTATTTTCGATGTACTCGATGAATGTAACTTAATTTCGATGAATAAAGTGAATTTAAGTTATTTTCGATGTACTCGATGAATATAACTTAATTTCGATGAATAAAGTTAATTTAAGTTATTTTCGATGTTCTCGATGAATGTAACTTAATTTCGATGAATAAAGTGAATTTAAGTTATTTTCGATGTACTCGATGAATATAACTTAATTTCGATGAATAAAGTGAATTTAAGTTATTTTCGATGTACTCGATGAATATAACTTAATTTCGATGAATAAAGTTAATTTAAGTTATTTTCGATGTACTCGATGAATGTAACTTAATTTCGATGAATAAAGTGAATTTAAGTTATTTTCGATGTACTCGATGAATATAACTTAATTTCGATGAATAAAGTGAATTTAAGTTATTTTCGATGTACTCGATGAATGTAACTTAATTTCGATGATCAAAGTGAATTTAAGTTATTTTCGATGCACTCGATGAATGTATCTTAATTTCGATGAATAAAGTGAATTTAAGTTATTTTCGATGTACTCGATGAATGTAACTTAATTTCGATGAATAAAGTGAATTTAAGTTATTTTCGATGTACTCGATGAATATAACTTAATTTCGATGAATAAAGTGAATTTAAGTTATTTTCGATGTACTCGATGAATATAACTTAATTTTGATGAATAAAGTGAATTTAAGTTATTTGCGATGTACTCGATGAATATAACTTAATTTCGATGAATAAAGTGAATTTAAGTTATTTTCGATGTACTCGATGAATATAACTTAATTTCGATGAATAAAGTGAATTTAAGTTATTTGCGATGTACTCGATGAATATAACTTAATTTCGATGAATAAAGTGAATTTAAGTTATTTTCGATGTACTCGATGAATATAACTTAATTTCGATGAATAAAGTGAATTTAAGTTATTTTCGATGTACTCGATGAATATAACTTAATTTCGATGAATAAAGTGAATTTAAGTTATTTTCGATGTACTCGATGAATGTAACTTAATTTCGATGAATAAAGTGAATTTAAGTTATTTTCGATGTATTTGATGAATATAACTTAATTTCGATGAATAAAGTGAATTTAAGTTATTTTCGATGTACTCAATGAATATAACTTAATTTCGATGAATAAAGTGAATTTAAGTTATTTTCGATGTACTCGATGAATATAACTTAATTTCGATGAATAAAGTGAATTTAAGTTATTTGCGATGTACTCGATGAATATAACTTAATTTCGATGAATAAAGAGAATTTAAGTTATTTTCGATGTACTCGATGAATATAACTTAATTTCGATGAATAAAGTGAATTTAAGTTATTTTCGATGTACTCGATGAATGTAACTTAATTTCGATGAATAAAGTGAATTTAAGTTATTTTCGATGTACTCGATGAATGTAACTTAATTTCGATGAATAAAGTGAATTTAAGTTATTTTCGATGTACTCGATGAATATAACTTAATTTCGATGAATAAAGTGAATTTAAGTTATTTTCGATGTACTCGATGAATATAACTTAATTTCGATGAATAAAGTGAATTTAAGTTATTTTCGATGTATTTGAAGAATGTAACTTAATTTCGATGAATAAAGTGAATTTAAGTTATTTTCGATGTACTCGATGAATATAACTTAATTTCGATGAATAAAGTGAATTTAAGTTATTTTCGATGTACTCGATGAATGTAACTTAATTTCGATGAATAAAGTGAATTTAAGTTTTTTTTGATGTACTCGATGAATGTAACTTAATTTCGATGAATAAAGTGAATTTAAGTTATTTTCGATGTACTCGATGAATGTAACTTAATTTCGATGAATAAAGTGAATTTAAGTTATTTTCGATGTACTCGATGAATGTACCTTAATTTCGATGAATAAAGTGAATTTAAGTTATTTTCAATGTACTCGATGAATGTAACTTAATTTCGATGAATAAAGTGAATTTAAGGTGTTTTCGATGTATTTGATGAATATAACTTAATTTCGATGAATAAAGTGAATTTAAGTTATTTTTGATGTACTCGATGAATATAACTTAATTTCGATGAATAAAGTGAATTTAAGCTATTTTCGATGTACTCGATGAATATAACTTAATTTCGATGAATAAAGTGAATTTAAGTTATTTTCGATGTACTCGATGAATGTAACTTAATTTCGATGAATAAAGTGAATTTAAGTTATTTTCGATGTATTTGATGAATATAACTTAATTTCGATGAATAAAGTGAATTTAGGTTATTTTCGATGTACTCGATGAATATAACTTAATTTCGATGAATAAAGTGAATTTAAGTTATTTTTGATGTACTCGATGAATATAACTTAATTTCGATGAATAAAGTGAATTTAAGCTATTTTCGATGTACTCGATGAATATAACTTAATTTCGATGAATAAAGTGAATTTAAGTTATTTTCGATGTACTCGATGAATGTAACTTAATTTCGATGAATAAAGTGAATTTAAGTTATTTTCGATGTATTTGATGAATATAACTTAATTTCGATGAATAAAGTGAATTTAAGTTATTTTCGATGTACTCGATGAATATAACTTAATTTCGATGAATAAAGTGAATTTAAGTTATTTTCGATGTACTCGATGAATATAACTTAATTTCGATGAATAAAGTGAATTTAAGTTATTTTCGATGTACTCGATGAATGTAACTTAATTTCGATGAATAAAGTGAATTTAATTTATTTTCGATGTACTCGATGAATGTAACTTAATTTCGATGAATAAAGTGAATTTAAGTTATTTTCGATGTACTCGATGAATGTAACTTAATTTCGATGAATAAAGTGAATTTAAGTTATTTTCGATGTACTCTATGAATGTAACTTAATTTCGATGAATAAAGTGAATTTAAGTTATTTTCGATGTACTCGATGAATGTAACTTTATTTCGATGAATAAAGTGAATTTAAGTTATTTTCGATGTACTCGATGAATATAACTTAATTTCGATGAATAAAGTGAATTTAAGTTATTTTCGATGTACTCGATGAATATAACTTAATTTCGATGAATAAAGTGAATTTAAGTTATTTTCGATGTATTTGATGAATGTAACTTAATTTCGATGAATAAAGTGAATTTAAGTTATTTTCGATGTACTCGATGAATGTAACTTAATTTCGATGAATAAAGTGAATTTAAGTTATTTTCGATGTACTCGATGAATATAACTTAATTTCGATGAATAAAGTGAATTTAAGTTATTTTCGATGTACTCGATGAATGTAACTTAATTTCGATGAATAAAGTGAATTTAAGTTATTTTCGATGTACTCGATGAATGTAACTTAATTTCGATGAATAAAGTGAATTTAAGTTATTTTCGATGTATTTGATGAATGTTACTTAATTTCGATGATCAAAGTGAATTTAAGTTATTTTCGATGTACTCGATGAATATAACTTAATTTCGATGAATAAAGTGAATTTAAGTTATTTTCGATGTACTCGATGAATGTAACTTAATTTCGATGAATAAAGTGAATTTAAGTTATTTTCGATGTACTCGATGAATGTAACTTAATTTCGATGAATAAAGTGAATTTAAGTTATTTTCAATGTACTCGATGAATGTAACTTAATTTCGATGAATAAAGTGAATTTAAGGTGTTTTCGATGTATTTGATGAATATAACTTAATTTCGATGAATAAAGTGAATTTAAGTTATTTTTGATGTACTCGATGAATATAACTTAATTTCGATGAATAAAGTGAATTTAAGCTATTTTCGATGTACTCGATGAATATAACTTAATTTCGATGAATAAAGTGAATTTAAGTTATTTTCGATGTACTCGATGAAGGTAACTTAATTTCGATGAATAAAGTGAATTTAAGTTATTTTCGATGTATTTGATGAATATAACTTAATTTCGATGAATAAAGTGAATTTAAGTTATTTTCGATGTACTCGATGAATATAACTTAATTTCGATGAATAAAGTGAATTTAAGTTATTTTCGATGTACTCGATGAATATAACTTAATTTCGATGAATAAAGTGAATTTAAGTTATTTTCGATGTACTCGATGAATGTAACTTAATTTCGATGAATAAAGTGAATTTAATTTATTTTCGATGTACTCGATGAATGTAACTTAATTTCGATGAATAAAGTGAATTTAAGTTATTTTCGATGTACTCGATGAATGTAACTTAATTTCGATGAATAAAGTGAATTTAAGTTATTTTCGATGTACTCTATGAATGTAACTTAATTTCGATGAATAAAGTGAATTTAAGTTATTTTCGATGTACTCGATGAATGTAACTTAATTTCGATGAATAAAGTGAATTTAAGTTATTTTCGATGTACTCGATGAATATAACTTAATTTCGATGAATAAAGTGAATTTAAGTTATTTTCGATGTACTCGATGAATATAACTTAATTTCGATGAATAAAGTGAATTTAAGTTATTTTCGATGTATTTGATGAATGTAACTTAATTTCGATGAATAAAGTGAATTTAAGTTATTTTCGATGTACTCGATGAATGTAACTTAATTTCGATGAATAAAGTGAATTTAAGTTATTTTCGATGTACTCGATGAATATAACTTAATTTCGATGAATAAAGTGAATTTAAGTTATTTTCGATGTACTCGATGAATGTAACTTAATTTCGATGAATAAAGTGAATTTAAGTTATTTTCGATGTACTCGATGAATGTAACTTAATTTCGATGAATAAAGTGAATTTAAGTTATTTTCGATGTATTTGATGAATGTTACTTAATTTCGATGATCAAAGTGAATTTAAGTTATTTTCGATGTACTCGATGAATATAACTTAATTTCGATGAATAAAGTGAATTTAAGTTATTTTCGATGTACTCGATGAATGTAACTTAATTTCGATGAATAAAGTGAATTTAAGTTATTTTCGATGTACTCGATGAATGTAACTTAATTTCGATGAATAAAGTGAATTTAAGTTATTTTCGATGTACTCGATGAATATAACTTAATTTCGATGAATAAAGTTAATTTAAGTTATTTTCGATGTTCTCGATGAATGTAACTTAATTTCGATGAATAAAGTGAATTTAAGTTATTTTCGATGTACTCGATGAATATAACTTAATTTCGATGAATAAAGTGAATTTAAGTTATTTTCGATGTACTCGATGAATATAACTTAATTTCGATGAATAAAGTTAATTTAAGTTATTTTCGATGTACTCGATGAATGTAACTTAATTTCGATGAATAAAGTGAATTTAAGTTATTTTCGATGTACTCGATGAATATAACTTAATTTCGATGAATAAAGTGAATTTAAGTTATTTTCGATGTACTCGATGAATGTAACTTAATTTCGATGATCAAAGTGAATTTAAGTTATTTTCGATGCACTCGATGAATGTATCTTAATTTCGATGAATAAAGTGAATTTAAGTTATTTTCGATGTACTCGATGAATGTAACTTAATTTCGATGAATAAAGTGAATTTAAGTTATTTTCGATGTACTCGATGAATATAACTTAATTTCGATGAATAAAGTGAATTTAAGTTATTTTCGATGTACTCGATGAATATAACTTAATTTTGATGAATAAAGTGAATTTAAGTTATTTGCGATGTACTCGATGAATATAACTTAATTTCGATGAATAAAGTGAATTTAAGTTATTTTCGATGTACTCGATGAATATAACTTAATTTCGATGAATAAAGTGAATTTAAGTTATTTGCGATGTACTCGATGAATATAACTTAATTTCGATGAATAAAGTGAATTTAAGTTATTTTCGATGTACTCGATGAATATAACTTAATTTCGATGAATAAAGTGAATTTAAGTTATTTTCGATGTACTCGATGAATATAACTTAATTTCGATGAATAAAGTGAATTTAAGTTATTTTCGATGTACTCGATGAATGTAACTTAATTTCGATGAATAAAGTGAATTTAAGTTATTTTCGATGTATTTGATGAATATAACTTAATTTCGATGAATAAAGTGAATTTAAGTTATTTTCGATGTACTCAATGAATATAACTTAATTTCGATGAATAAAGTGAATTTAAGTTATTTTCGATGTACTCGATGAATATAACTTAATTTCGATGAATAAAGTGAATTTAAGTTATTTGCGATGTACTCGATGAATATAACTTAATTTCGATGAATAAAGAGAATTTAAGTTATTTTCGATGTACTCGATGAATATAACTTAATTTCGATGAATAAAGTGAATTTAAGTTATTTTCGATGTACTCGATGAATGTAACTTAATTTCGATGAATAAAGTGAATTTAAGTTATTTTCGATGTACTCGATGAATGTAACTTAATTTCGATGAATAAAGTGAATTTAAGTTATTTTCGATGTACTCGATGAATATAACTTAATTTCGATGAATAAAGTGAATTTAAGTTATTTTCGATGTACTCGATGAATATAACTTAATTTCGATGAATAAAGTGAATTTAAGTTATTTTCGATGTATTTGAAGAATGTAACTTAATTTCGATGAATAAAGTGAATTTAAGTTATTTTCGATGTACTCGATGAATATAACTTAATTTCGATGAATAAAGTGAATTTAAGTTATTTTCGATGTACTCGATGAATGTAACTTAATTTCGATGAATAAAGTGAATTTAAGTTTTTTTTGATGTACTCGATGAATGTAACTTAATTTCGATGAATAAAGTGAATTTAAGTTATTTTCGATGTACTCGATGAATGTAACTTAATTTCGATGAATAAAGTGAATTTAAGTTATTTTCGATGTACTCGATGAATGTACCTTAATTTCGATGAATAAAGTGAATTTAAGTTATTTTCAATGTACTCGATGAATGTAACTTAATTTCGATGAATAAAGTGAATTTAAGGTGTTTTCGATGTATTTGATGAATATAACTTAATTTCGATGAATAAAGTGAATTTAAGTTATTTTTGATGTACTCGATGAATATAACTTAATTTCGATGAATAAAGTGAATTTAAGCTATTTTCGATGTACTCGATGAATATAACTTAATTTCGATGAATAAAGTGAATTTAAGTTATTTTCGATGTACTCGATGAATGTAACTTAATTTCGATGAATAAAGTGAATTTAAGTTATTTTCGATGTATTTGATGAATATAACTTAATTTCGATGAATAAAGTGAATTTAGGTTATTTTCGATGTACTCGATGAATATAACTTAATTTCGATGAATAAAGTGAATTTAAGTTATTTTCGATGTACTCGATGAATGTAACTTAATTTCGATGAATAAAGTGAATTTAAGTTATTTTCGATGTACTCGATGAATGTAACTTAATTTCTATGAATAAAGTGAATTTAAGTTATTTTCGATGTATTTGATGAATATAACTTAATTTCGATGAATAAAGTGAATTTAAGTTATTTTCGATGTACTCGATGAATATAACTTAATTTCGATGAATAAAGTGAATTTAAGTTATTTTCGATGTACTCGATGAATATAACTTAATTTCTATGAATAAAGTGAATTTAAGTTATTTTCGATGTACTCGATGAATGTAACTTAATTTCGATGAATAAAGTGAATTTAATTTATTTTCGATGAACTCGATGAATGTAACTTAATTTCGATGAATAAAGTGAATTTAAGTTATTTTCAATGTACTCGATGAATGTAACTTAATTTCGATGAATAAAGTGAATTTAAGTTATTTTCGATGTACTCGATGAATGTAACTTAATTTCGATGAATAAAGTGAATTTAAGTTATTTTCGATGTACTCGATGAATATAACTTAATTTCGATGAATAAAGTGAATTTAAGTTATTTTCGATGTATTTGATGAATGTAACTTAATTTCGATGAATAAAGTGAATTTAAGTTATTTTCGATGTACTCGATGAATATAACTTAATTTCGATGAATAAAGTGAATTTAAGTTATTTTCGATGTACTCGATGAATATAACTTAATTTCGATGAATAAAGTGAATTTAAGTTATTTTCGATGTACTCGATGAATATAACTTAATTTCGATGAATAAAGTGAATTTAAGTTATTTTCGATGTACTCGATGAATGTAACTTAATTTCGATGAATAAAGTGAATTTAAGTTATTTTCGATGTACTCGATGAATGTAACTTAATTTCGATGAATAAAGTGAATTTAAGTTATTTTCGATGTACTCGATGAATGTAACTTAATTTCGATGAATAAAGTGAATTTAAGTTATTTTCGATGTACTCGATGAATATAACTTAATTTCGATGAATAAAGTGAATTTAAGTTATTTTCGATGTACTCGATGAATGTAACTTAATTTCGATGAATAAAGTGAATTTAAGTTATTTTCGATGTACTCGATGAATATAACTTAATTTCTATGAATAAAGTGAATTTAAGTTATTTTCGATGTACTCGATGAATGTAACTTAATTTCGATGAATAAAGTGAATTTAATTTATTTTCGATGTACTCGATGAATGTAACTTAATTTCGATGAATAAAGTGAATTTAAGTTATTTTCGATGTACTCGATGAATGTAACTTAATTTCGATGAATAAAGTGAATTTAAGTTATTTTCAATGTACTCGATGAATGTAACTTAATTTCGATGAATAAAGTGAATTTAAGTTATTTTCGATGTACTCGATGAATGTAACTTAATTTCGATGAATAAAGTGAATTTAAGTTATTTTCGATGTACTCGATGAATATAACTTAATTTCGATGAATAAAGTGAATTTAAGTTATTTTCGATGTACTCGATGAATATAACTTAATTTCGATGAATAAAGTGAATTTAAGTTATTTTCGATGTACTCGATGAATATAACTTAATTTCGATGAATAAAGTGAATTTAAGTTATTTTCGATGTACTCGATGAATATAACTTAATTTCGATGAATAAAGTGAATTTAAGTTATTTTCGATGTACTCGATGAATATAACTTAATTTCGATGAATAAAGTGAATTTAAGTTATTTTCGATGTACTCGATGAATATAACTTAATTTCGATGAATAAAGTGAATTTAAGTTATTTTCGATGTACTCGATGAATGTAACTTAATTTCGATGAATAAAGTGAATTTAAGTTATTTTCGATGTACTCGATGAATGTAACTTAATTTCGATGAATAAAGTGAATTTAAGTTATTTTCGATGTACTCGATGAATGTAACTTAATTTCGATGAATAAAGTGAATTTAAGTTATTTTCGATGTACTCGATGAATATAACTTAATTTCGATGAATAAAGTGAATTTAAGTTATTTTCGATGTACTCGATGAATGTAACTTAATTTCGATGAATAAAGTGAATTTAAGTTATTTTCGATGTACTCGATGAATGTAACTTAATTTCGATGAATAAAGTGAATTTAAGTTATTTTCGATGTACTCGATGAATGTAACTTAATTTCGATGAATAAAGTGAATTTAAGTTTTTTTTGATGTACTCGATGAATGTAACTTAATTTCGATGAATAAAGTGAATTTAAGTTATTTTCGATGTACTCGATGAATGTAACTTAATTTCGATGAATAAAGTGAATTTAAGTTATTTTCGATGTACTCGATGAATGTAACTTAATTTCGATGAATAAAGTGAATTTAAGTTATTTTCAATGTACTCGATGAATGTAACTTAATTTCGATGAATAAAGTGAATTTAAGGTGTTTTCGATGTATTTGATGAATATAACTTAATTTCGATGAATAAAGTGAATTTAAGTTATTTTTGATGTACTCGATGAATATAACTTAATTTCGATGAATAAAGTGAATTTAAGCTATTTTCGATGTACTCGATGAATATAACTTAATTTCGATGAATAAAGTGAATTTAAGTTATTTTCGATGTACTCGATGAATGTAACTTAATTTCGATGAATAAAGTGAATTTAAGTTATTTTCGATGTATTTGATGAATATAACTTAATTTCGATGAATAAAGTGAATTTAAGTTATTTTCGATGTACTCGATGAATGTAACTTAATTTCGATGAATAAAGTGAATTTAAGTTATTTTCGATGTACTCGATGAATGTAACTTAATTTCGATGAATAAAGTGAATTTAAGTTATTTTCGATGTATTTGATGAATATAACTTAATTTCTATGAATAAAGTGAATTTAAGTTATTTTCGATGTATTTGATGAATATAACTTAATTTCGATGAATAAAGTGAATTTAAGTTATTTTCGATGTACTCGATGAATATAACTTAATTTCGATGAATAAAGTGAATTTAAGTTATTTTCGATGTACTCGATGAATATAACTTAATATCTATGAATAAAGTGAATTTAAGTTATTTTCGATGTACTCGATGAATGTAACTTAATTTCGATGAATAAAGTGAATTTAATTTATTTTCGATGAACTCGATGAATGTAACTTAATTTCGATGAATAAAGTGAATTTAAGTTATTTTCGATGTACTCGATGAATGTAACTTAATTTCGATGAATAAAGTGAATTTAAGTTATTTTCGATGTACTCGATGAATGTAACTTAATTTCGATGAATAAAGTGAATTTAAGTTATTTTCGATGTACTCGATGAATGTAACTTAATTTCGATGAATAAAGTGAATGTAAGTTATTTTCGATGTACTCGATGAATGTAACTTAATTTCGATGAATAAAGTGAATTTAAGTTATTTTCGATGTACTCGATGAATATAACTTAATTTCGATGAATAAAGTGAATTTAAGTTATTTTCGATGTATTTGATGAATGTAACTTAATTTCGATGAATAAAGTGAATTTAAGTTATTTTCGATGTACTCGATGAATATAACTTAATTTCGATGAATAAAGTGAATTTAAGTTATTTTCGATGTACTCGATGAATATAACTTAATTTCGATGAATAAAGTGAATTTTAGTTATTTTCGATGTACTCGATGAATATAACTTAATTTCGATGAATAAAGTGAATTTAAGTTATTTTCGATGTACTCGATGAATGTAACTTAATTTCGAGGAATAAAGTGAATTTAAGTTATTTTCGATGTACTCGATGAATGTAACTTAATTTCGATGAATAAAGTGAATTTAAGTTATTTTCGATGTACTCGATGAATGTAACTTAATTTCGATGAATAAAGTGAATTTAAGTTATTTTCGATGTACTCGATGAATATAACTTAATTTCGATGAATAAAGTGAATTTAAGTTATTTTCGATGTACTCGATGAATGTAACTTAATTTCGATGAATAAAGTGAATTTAAGTTATTTTCGATGTACTCGATGAATATAACTTAATTTCTATGAATAAAGTGAATTTAAGTTATTTTCGATGTACTCGATGAATGTAACTTAATTTCGATGAATAAAGTGAATTTAATTTATTTTCGATGTACTCGATGAATGTAACTTAATTTCGATGAATAAAGTGAATTTAAGTTATTTTCGATGTACTCGATGAATGTAACTTAATTTCGATGAATAAAGTGAATTTAAGTTATTTTCGATGTACTCGATGAATGTAACTTAATTTCGATGAATAAAGTGAATTTAAGTTATTTTCGATGTACTCGATGAATGTAACTTAATTTCGATGAATAAAGTGAATTTAAGTTATTTTCGATGTACTCGATGAATATAACTTAATTTCGATGAATAAAGTGAATTTAAGTTATTTTCGATGTACTCGATGAATATAACTTAATTTCGATGAATAAAGTGAATTTAAGTTATTTTCGATGTATTTGATGAATGTAACTTAATTTCGATGAATAAAGTGAATTTAAGTTATTTTCGATGTACTCGATGAATATAACTTAATTTCGATGAATAAAGTGAATTTAAGTTATTTTCGATGTACTCGATGAATATAACTTAATTTCGATGAATAAAGTGAATTTAAGTTATTTTCGATGTACTCGATGAATATAACTTAATTTCGATGAATAAAGTGAATTTAAGTTATTTTCGATGTACTCGATGAATGTAACTTAATTTCGATGAATAAAGTGAATTTAAGTTATTTTCGATGTACTCGATGAATGTAACTTAATTTCGATGAATAAAGTGAATTTAAGTTATTTTCGATGTACTCGATGAATGTAACTTAATTTCGATGAATAAAGTGAATTTAAGTTATTTTCGATGTACTCGATGAATATAACTTAATTTCGATGAATAAAGTGAATTTAAGTTATTTTCGATGTACTCGATGAATGTAACTTAATTTCGATGAATAAAGTGAATTTAAGTTATTTTCGATGTACTCGATGAATGTAACTTAATTTCGATGAATAAAGTGAATTTAAGTTATTTTCGATGTACTCGATGAATATAACTTAATTTCGATGAATAAAGTGAATTTAAGTTATTTTCGATGTACTCGATGAATACAACTTAATTTCGATGAATAAAGTGAATTTAAGTTATTTTCGATGTACTCGATGAATATAACTTAATTTCGATGAATAAAGTGAATTTAAGTTATTTTCGATGTATTTGATGAATGTAACTTAATTTCGATGAATAAAGTGAATTTAAGTTATTTTCGATGTACTCGATGAATATAACTTAATTTCGATGAATAAAGTGAATTTAAGTTATTTTCGATGTATTTGATGAATGTAACTTAATTTCGATGATCAAAGTGAATTTAAGTTATTTTCGATGTACTCGATGAATATAACTTAATTTCGATGAATAAAGTGAATTTTAGTTATTTTCGATGTACTCGATGAATGTAACTTAATTTCGATGAATAAAGTGAATTTAAGTTATTTTCGATGTACTCGATGAATGTAACTTAATTTCGATGAATAAAGTGAATTTAAGTTATTTTCGATGTACTCGATGAATGTAACTTAATTTCGATGAATAAAGTGAATTTAAGTTATTTTCGATGTACTCGATGAATGTAACTTAATTTCGATGAATAAAGTGAATTTAAGTTATTTTCGATGTACTCGATGAATGTAACTTAATTTCGATGAATAAAGTGAATTTAAGTTATTTTCGATGTACTCGATGAATATAACTTAATTTCGATGAATAAAGTGAATTTAAGTTATTTTCGATGTACTCGATGAATATAACTTAATTTCGATGAATAAAGTGAATTTAAGTTATTTTCGATGTACTCGATGAATATAACTTAATTTCGATGAATAAAGTGAATTTAAGTTATTTTCGATGTACTCGATGAATATAACTTAATTTCGATGAATAAAGTGAATTTAAGTTATTTTCGATGTACTCGATGAATATAACTTAATTTCGATGAATAAAGTGAATTTAAGTTATTTTCGATGTACACGATGAATATAACTTAATTTCGATGAATAAAGTGAATTTAAGTTATTTTCGATGTACTCGATGAATGTAACTTAATTTCGATGAATAAAGTGAATTTAAGTTATTTTCGATGTACTCGATGAATGTAACTTAATTTCGATGAATAAAGTGAATTTAAGTTATTTTCGATGTACTCGATGAATGTAACTTAATTTCGATGAATAAAGTGAATTTAAGTTATTTTCGATGTACTCGATGAATATAACTTAATTTCGATGAATAAAGTGAATTTAAGTTATTTTCGATGTACTCGATGAATGTAACTTAATTTCGATGAATAAAGTGAATTTAAGTTATTTTCGATGTACTCGATGAATGTAACTTAATTTCGATGAATAAAGTGAATTTAAGTTATTTTCGATGTACTCGATGAATGTAACTTAATTTCGATGAATAAAGTGAATTTAAGTTTTTTTTGATGTACTCGATGAATGTAACTTAATTTCGATGAATAAAGTGAATTTAAGTTATTTTCGATGTACTCGATGAATGTAACTTAATTTCGATGAATAAAGTGAATTTAAGTTATTTTCGATGTACTCGATGAATGTAACTTAATTTCGATGAATAAAGTGAATTTAAGTTATTTTCAATGTACTCGATGAATGTAACTTAATTTCGATGAATAAAGTGAATTTAAGGTGTTTTCGATGTATTTGATGAGTATAACTTAATTTCGATGAATAAAGTGAATTTAAGTTATTTTTGATGTACTCGATGAATATAACTTAATTTCGATGAATAAAGTGAATTTAAGCTATTTTCGATGTACTCGATGAATATAACTTAATTTCGATGAATAAAGTGAATTTAAGTTATTTTCGATGTACTCGATGAATGTAACTTAATTTCGATGAATAAAGTGAATTTAAGTTATTTTCGATGTACTCGATGAATGTAACTTAATTTCGATGAATAAAGTGAATTTAAGTTATTTTCGATGTACTCGATGAATGTAACTTAATTTCGATGAATAAAGTGAATTTAAGTTATTTTCGATGTACTCGATGAATGTAACTTAATTTCGATGAATAAAGTGAATTTAAGTTATTTTCGATGTACTCGATGAATGTAACTTAATTTCGATGAATAAAGTGAATTTAAGTTATTTTCGATGTACTCGATGAATGTAACTTAATTTCGATGAATAAAGTGAATGTAAGTTATTTTCGATGTACTCGATGAATGTAACTTAATTTCGATGAATAAGTGAATTTAAGTTATTTTCGATGTACTCGATGAATATAACTTAATTTCGATGAATAAAGTGAATTTAAGTTATTTTCGATGTATTTGATGAATGTAACTTAATTTCGATGAATAAAGTGAATTTAAGTTATTTTCGATGTACTCGATGAATATAACTTAATTTCGATGAATAAAGTGAATTTAAGTTATTTTCGATGTACTCGATGAATATAACTTAATTTCGATGAATAAAGTGAATTTTAGTTATTTTCGATGTACTCGATGAATATAACTTAATTTCGATGAATAAAGTGAATTTAAGTTATTTTCGATGTACTCGATGAATGTAACTTAATTTCGAGAATAAAGTGAATTTAAGTTATTTTCGATGTACTCGATGAATGTAACTTAATTTCGATGAATAAAGTGAATTTAAGTTATTTTCGATGTACTCGATGAATGTAACTTAATTTCGATGAATAAAGTGAATTTAAGTTATTTTCGATGTACTCGATGAATATAACTTAATTTCGATGAATAAAGTGAATTTAAGTTATTTTCGATGTACTCGATGAATGTAACTTAATTTCGATGAATAAAGTGAATTTAAGTTATTTTCGATGTACTCGATGAATATAACTTAATTTCTATGAATAAAGTGAATTTAAGTTATTTTCGATGTACTCGATGAATGTAACTTAATTTCGATGAATAAAGTGAATTTAATTTATTTTCGATGTACTCGATGAATGTAACTTAATTTCGATGAATAAAGTGAATTTAAGTTATTTTCGATGTACTCGATGAATGTAACTTAATTTCGATGAATAAAGTGAATTTAAGTTATTTTCGATGTACTCGATGAATGTAACTTAATTTCGATGAATAAAGTGAATTTAAGTTATTTTCGATGTACTCGATGAATGTAACTTAATTTCGATGAATAAAGTGAATTTAAGTTATTTTCGATGTACTCGATGAATATAACTTAATTTCGATGAATAAAGTGAATTTAAGTTATTTTCGATGTACTCGATGAATATAACTTAATTTCGATGAATAAAGTGAATTTAAGTTATTTTCGATGTATTTGATGAATGTAACTTAATTTCGATGAATAAAGTGAATTTAAGTTATTTTCGATGTACTCGATGAATATAACTTAATTTCGATGAATAAAGTGAATTTAAGTTATTTTCGATGTACTCGATGAATATAACTTAATTTCGATGAATAAAGTGAATTTAAGTTATTTTCGATGTACTCGATGAATATAACTTAATTTCGATGAATAAAGTGAATTTAAGTTATTTTCGATGTACTCGATGAATGTAACTTAATTTCGATGAATAAAGTGAATTTAAGTTATTTTCGATGTACTCGATGAATGTAACTTAATTTCGATGAATAAAGTGAATTTAAGTTATTTTCGATGTACTCGATGAATGTAACTTAATTTCGATGAATAAAGTGAATTTAAGTTATTTTCGATGTACTCGATGAATATAACTTAATTTCGATGAATAAAGTGAATTTAAGTTATTTTCGATGTACTCGATGAATGTAACTTAATTTCGATGAATAAAGTGAATTTAAGTTATTTTCGATGTACTCGATGAATGTAACTTAATTTCGATGAATAAAGTGAATTTAAGTTATTTTCGATGTACTCGATGAATATAACTTAATTTCGATGAATAAAGTGAATTTAAGTTATTTTCGATGTACTCGATGAATACAACTTAATTTCGATGAATAAAGTGAATTTAAGTTATTTTCGATGTACTCGATGAATATAACTTAATTTCGATGAATAAAGTGAATTTAAGTTATTTTCGATGTATTTGATGAATGTAACTTAATTTCGATGAATAAAGTGAATTTAAGTTATTTTCGATGTACTCGATGAATATAACTTAATTTCGATGAATAAAGTGAATTTAAGTTATTTTCGATGTATTTGATGAATGTAACTTAATTTCGATGATCAAAGTGAATTTAAGTTATTTTCGATGTACTCGATGAATATAACTTAATTTCGATGAATAAAGTGAATTTTAGTTATTTTCGATGTACTCGATGAATGTAACTTAATTTCGATGAATAAAGTGAATTTAAGTTATTTTCGATGTACTCGATGAATGTAACTTAATTTCGATGAATAAAGTGAATTTAAGTTATTTTCGATGTACTCGATGAATATAACTTAATTTCGATGAATAAAGTTAATTTAAGTTATTTTCGATGTACTCGATTAATGTAACTTAATTTCGATGAATAAAGTGAATTTAAGTTATTTTCGATGTACTCGATGAATATAACTTAATTTCGATGAATAAAGTGAATTTAAGTTATTTTCGATGTACTCGATGAATATAACTTAATTTCGATGAATAAAGTTAATTTAAGTTATTTTCGATATACTCGATGAATGTAACTTAATTTCGATGAATAAAGTGAATTTAAGTTATTTTCGATGTACTCGATGAATATAACCTAATTTCGATGAATAAAGTGAATTTAAGTTATTTTCGATGTACTCGATGAATGTAACTTAATTTCGATGATCAAAGTGAATTTTAGTTATTTTCGATGCACTCGATGAATGTAACTTAATTTCGATGAATAAAGTGAATTTAAGTTATTTTCGATGTACTCGATGAATGTAACTTAATTTCGATGAATAAAGTGAATTTAAGTTATTTTCGATGTACTCGATGAATATAACTTAATTTCGATGAATAAAGTGAATTTAAGTTATTTTCGATGTACTCGATGAATGTAACTTAATTTCGATGAATAAAGTGAATTTAAGTTATTTTCGATGTACTCGATGAATGTAACTTAATTTCGATGAATAAAGTGAATTTAAGTTATTTTCGATGTATTTGATGAATGTAACTTAATTTCGATGATCAAAGTGAATTTAAGTTATTTTCGATGTACTCGATGAATATAACTTAATTTCGATGAATAAAGTGAATTTAAGTTATTTTCGATGTACTCGATGAATGTAACTTAATTTCGATGAATAAAGTGAATTTAAGTTATTTTCGATGTACTCGATGAATGTAACTTAATTTCGATGAATAAGTGAATTTAAGTTATTTTCGATGTACTCGATGAATATAACTTAATTTCGATGAATAAAGTGAATTTAAGTTATTTTCGATGTACTCGATGAATGTAACTTAATTTCGATGAATAAAGTGAATTTAAGTTATTTTCGATGTACTCGATGAATATAACTTAATTTCGATGAATAAAGTGAATTTAAGTTATTTTCGATGTACTCGATGAATGTAACTTAATTTCGATGATCAAAGTGAATTTAAGTTATTTTCGATGCACTCGATGTATGTAACTTAATTTCGATGAATAAAGTGAATTTAAGTTATTTTCGATGTACTCGATGAATATAACTTAATTTCGATGAATAAAGTGAATTTAAGTTATTTTCGATGTACTCGATGAATGTAACTTAATTTCGATGAATAAAGTGAATTTAAGTTATTTTCGATGTACTTGATGAATGTAACTTAATTTCGATGATCAAAGTGAATTTAAGTTATTTTCGATGTACTCGATGAATATAACTTAATTTCGATGAATAAAGTGAATTTAAGTTATTTTCGATGTACTCGATGAATGTAACTTAATTTCGATGAATAAAGTGAATTTAAGTTATTTTCGATGTACTCGATGAATGTAACTTAATTTCGATGAATAAAGTGAATTTAAGTTATTTTCGATGTACTCGATGAATATAACTTAATTTCGATGAATAAGTGAATTTAAGTTATTTTCGAAGTACTCGATGAATATAACTTAATTTCGATGAATAAGTGAATTTAAGTTATTTTCGATGTACTCGATGAATGTAACTTAATTTCGATGAATAAAGTGAATTTAAGTTATTTTCGATGTATTTGATGAATATAACTTAATTTCGATGAATAAAGTGAATTTAAGTTATTTTCGATGTACTCGATGAATGTAACTTAATTTCGATGAATAAAGTGAATTTAAGTTATTTTCGATGTACTCGATGAATGTAACTTAATTTCGATGAATAAAGTGAATTTAAGTTATTTTCGATGTACTCGATGAATGTAACTTAATTTCGATGAATAAAGTGAATTTAAGTTATTTTCGATGTACTCGATGAATATAACCTAATTTCGATGAATAAAGTGAATTTAAGTTATTTTCGATGTACTTCGATGAATGTAACTTAATTTCGATGAATAAAGTGAATTTAAGTTATTTTCGATGTATTTGATGAATGTAACTTAATTTCGATGATCAAAGTGAATTTAAGTTATTTTCGATGTACTCGATGAATATAACTTAATTTCGATGAATAAAGTGAATTTAAGTTATTTTCGATGTACTCGATGAATGTAACTTAATTTCGATGAATAAAGTGAATTTAAGTTATTTTCGATGTACTCGATGAATGTAACTTAATTTCGATGAATAAAGTGAATTTAAGTTATTTTCGATGTATTTGATGAATGTAACTTAATTTCGATGATCAAAGTGAATTTAAGTTATTTTCGATGTACTCGATGAATATAACTTAATTTCGATGAATAAAGTGAATTTAAGTTATTTTCGAAGTACTCGATGAATGTAACTTAATTTCGATGAATAAAGTGAATTTAAGTTATTTTCGATGTACTCGATGAATGTAACTTAATTTCGATGAATAAAGTGAATTTAAGTTATTTTCGATGTACTCGATGAATATAACTTAATTTCGATGAATAAAGTGAATTTAAGTTATTTTCGAAGTACTCGATGAATATAACTTAATTTCGATGAATAAGTGAATTTAAGTTATTTTCGATGTACTCGATGAATGTAACTTAATTTCGATGAATAAAGTGAATTTAAGTTATTTTCGATGTATTTGATGAATATAACTTAATTTCGATGAATAAAGTGAATTTAAGTTATTTTCGATGTACTCGATGAATGTAACTTAATTTCGATGAATAAAGTGAATTTAAGTTATTTTCGATGCACTCGATGTATGTAACTTAATTTCGATGATCAAAGTGAATTTAAGTTATTTTCGATGCACTCGATGTATGTAACTTAATTTCGATGAATAAAGTGAATTTAAGTTATTTTCGATGTACTCGATGAATATAACTTAATTTCGATGAATAAAGTGAATTTAAGTTATTTTCGATGTACTCGATGAATGTAACTTAATTTCGATGAATAAAGTGAATTTAAGTTATTTTCGATGTATTTGATGAATGTAACTTAATTTCGATGATCAAAGTGAATTTAAGTTATTTTCGATGTACTCGATGAATATAACTTAATTTCGATGAATAAAGTGAATTTAAGTTATTTCGATGTACTCGATGAATGTAACTTAATTTCGATGAATAAAGTGAATTTAAGTTATTTTCGATGTACTCGATGAATGTAACTTAATTTCGATGAATAAAGTGAATTTAAGTTATTTTCGATGTACTCGATGAATATAACTTAATTTCGATGAATAAAGTGAATTTAAGTTATTTTCGAAGTACTCGATGAATATAACTTAATTTCGATGAATAAGTGAATTTAAGTTATTTTCGATGTACTCGATGAATGTAACTTAATTTCGATGAATAAAGTGAATTTAAGTTATTTTCGATGTATTTGATGAATATAACTTAATTTCGATGAATAAAGTGAATTTAAGTTATTTTCGATGTACTCGATGAATGTAACTTAATTTCGATGAATAAAGTGAATTTAAGTTATTTTCGATGTACTCGATGAATGTAACTTAATTTCGATGAATAAAGTGAATTTAAGTTATTTTCGATGTACTCGATGAATGTAACTTAATTTCGATGAATAAAGTGAATTTAAGTTATTTTCGATGTACTCGATGACTATAACTTAATTTCGATGAATAAAGTGAATTTAAGTTATTTTCGATGTACTCGATGAATGTGACTTAATTTCGATGAATAAAGTGAATTTAAGTTATTTTCGATGTACTCGATGAATGTGACTTAATTTCGATGAATAAAGTGAATTTAAGTTATTTTCGATGTACTCGATGAATATAACTTAATTTCGATGAATAAAGTGAATTTAAGTTATTTTCGATGTACTCGATGAATGTAACTTAATTTCGATGAATAAAGTGAATTTAAGTTATTTTCGATGTACTCGATGAATATAACTTAATTTCGATGAATAAAGTGAATTTAAGTTATTTTCGAAGTACTCGATGAATATAACTTAATTTCGATGAATAAGTGAATTTAAGTTATTTTCGATGTACTCGATGAATGTAACTTAATTTCGATGAATAAAGTGAATTTAAGTTATTTTCGATGCACTCGATGTATGTAACTTAATTTCGATGATCAAAGTGAATTTAAGTTATTTTCGATGCACTCGATGTATGTAACTTAATTTCGATGAATAAAGTGAATTTAAGTTATTTTCGATGTACTCGATGAATATAACTTAATTTCGATGAATAAAGTGAATTTAAGTTATTTTCGATGTACTCGATGAATGTAACTTAATTTCGATGAATAAAGTGAATTTAAGTTATTTTCGATGTATTTGATGAATGTAACTTAATTTCGATGATCAAAGTGAATTTAAGTTATTTTCGATGTACTCGATGAATATAACTTAATTTCGATGAATAAAGTGAATTTAAGTTATTTTCGATGTACTCGATGAATGTAACTTAATTTCGATGGAATAAAGTGAATTTAAGTTATTTTCGATGTACTCGATGAATGTAACTTAATTTCGATGAATAAAGTGAATTTAAGTTATTTTCGATGTACTCGATGAATATAACTTAATTTCGATGAATAAAGTGAATTTAAGTTATTTTCGAAGTACTCGATGAATATAACTTAATTTCGATGAATAAGTGAATTTAAGTTATTTTCGATGTACTCGATGAATGTAACTTAATTTCGATGAATAAAGTGAATTTAAGTTATTTTCGATGTATTGATGAATATAACTTAATTTCGATGAATAAAGTGAATTTAAGTTATTTTCGATGTACTCGATGAATGTAACTTAATTTCGATGAATAAAGTGAATTTAAGTTATTTTCGATGTACTCGATGAATGTAACTTAATTTCGATGAATAAAGTGAATTTAAGTTATTTTCGATGTACTCGATGAATGTAACTTAATTTCGATGAATAAAGTGAATTTAAGTTATTTTCGATGTACTCGATGAATATAACCTAATTTCGATGAATAAAGTGAATTTAAGTTATTTTCGATGTACTCGATGAATGTAACTTAATTTCGATGAATAAAGTGAATTTAAGTTATTTTCGATGTACTCGATGAATGTAACTTAATTTCGATGAATAAAGTGAATTTAAGTTATTTTTGATGTACTCGATGAATATAACTTAATTTCGATGAATAAAGTGAATTTAAGTTATTTTCGATGTACTCGATGAATGTAACTTAATTTCGATGAATAAAGTGAATTTAAGTTATTTTCGATGTACTCGATGACTATAACTTAATTTCGATGATCAAAGTGAATTTAAGTTATTTTCGATGTACTCGATGAATGTAACTTAATTTCGATGAATAAAGTGAATTTAAGTTATTTTCAATGTATTTGATGAATATAACTTAATTTCGATGAATAAAGTGAATTTAAGTTATTTTCGATGTACTCGATGAATGTAACTTAATTTCGATGAATAAAGTGAATTTAAGTTATTTTCGATGTACTCGATGAATGTGACTTAATTTCGATGAATAAAGTGAATTTAAGTTATTTTCGATGTACTCGATGAATGTGACTTAATTTCGATGAATAAAGTGAATTTAAGTTATTTTCGATGTACTCGATGAATATAACTTAATTTCGATGAATAAAGTGAATTTAAGTTATTTTCGATGTACTCGATGAATGTAACTTAATTTCGATGAATAAAGTGAATTTAAGTTATTTTCGATGTACTCGATGACTATAACTTAATTTCGATGATCAAAGTGAATTTAAGTTATTTTCGATGTACTCGATGAATGTAACTTAATTTCGATGAATAAAGTGAATTTAAGTTATTTTCGATGTATTTGATGAATATAACTTAATTTCGATGAATAAAGTGAATTTAAGTTATTTTCGATGTACTCGATGAATGTAACTTAATTTCGATGAATAAAGTGAATTTAAGTTATTTTCGATGTACTCGATGAATGTGACTTAATTTCGATGAATAAAGTGAATTTAAGTTTTTTTCGATGTACTCGATGAATGTGACTTAATTTCGATGAATAAAGTGAATTTAAGTTATTTTCGATGTACTCGATGAATGTAACTTAATTTCGATGAATAAAGTGAATTTAAGTTATTTTCGATGTACTCGATGAATGTAACTTAATTTCGATGAATAAAGTGAATTTAAGTTATTTTCGATGTACTCGATGAATATAACTTAATTTCGATGAATAAAGTGAATTTAAGTTATTTTCGATGTAATCGATGAATATAACTTAATTTCGATGAATAAAGTGAATTTAAGTTATTTTCGATGTACTCGATGAATGTAACTTAATTTCGATGAATAAAGTGAATTTAAGTTATTTTCGATGTACTCGATGAATGTAACTTAATTTCGATGAATAAAGTGAATTTAAGTTATTTTCGATGTACTCGATGAATGTAACTTAATTTCGATGAATAAAGTGAATTTAAGTTATTTTCGATGTATTTGATGAATATAACTTAATTTCGATGAATAAAGTGAATTTAAGTTATTTTCGATGTACTCGATGAATGTAACTTAATTTCGATGAATAAAGTGAATTTAAGTTATTTTCGATGTACCCGATGAATGTAACTTAATTTCGATGAATAAAGTGAATTTAAGTTATTTTCGATGTACTCGATGAATGTAACTTAATTTCGATGAATAAAGTGAATTTAAGTTATTTTCGATGTACTCGATGAATGTAACTTAATTTCGATGAATAAAGTGAATTTAAGTTATTTTCGATGTACTCGATGAATGTAACTTAATTTCGATGAATAAAGTGAATTTAAGTTATTTTCGATGTATTTGATGAATATAACTTAATTTCGATGAATAAAGTGAATTTAAGTTATTTTCGATGTACTCGATGAATGTAACTTAATTTCGATGAATAAAGTGAATTTAAGTTAATTTCGATGTACTCGATGAGTATAACTTAATTTCGATGAATAAAGTGAATTTAAGTTATTTTCGATGTACTCGATGAATGTAACTTAATTTCGATGAATAAAGTGAATTTAAGTTATTTTCGATGTACTCGATGAATATAACTTAATTTCGATGAATAAAGTGAATTTAAGTTATTTTCGATGTACCCGATGAATGTAACTTAATTTCGATGAATAAAGTGAATTTAAGTTATTTTCGATGTACTCGATGAATGTAACTTAATTTCGATGAATAAAGTGAATTTAAGTTATTTTCGATGTACTCGATGAATGTAACTTAATTTCGATGAATAAAGTGAATTTAAGTTATTTTCGATGTACTCGATGAATGTTACTTAATTTCGATGAATAAAGTGAATTTAAGTTATTTTCGATGTACTCGATGAATGTAACTTAACTTCGATGAATAAAGTGAATTTAAGTTATTTTCGATGTATTTGATGAATATAACTTAATCTCGATGAATAAAGTGAATTTAAGTTATTTTCGATGTACTCGATGAATGTAACTTAATTTCGATGAATAAAGTGAATTTAAGTTATTTTCGATGTACTCGATGAGTATAACTTAATTTCGATGAATAAAGTGAATTTAAGTTATTTTCGATGTACTCGATGAATGTAACTTAATTTCGATGAATAAAGTGAATTTAAGTTATTTTCGATGTACTCGATGAATATAACTTAATTTCGATGAATAAAGTGAATTTAAGTTATTTTCGGTGTACCGATGAATGTAACTTAATTTCGATTGAATAAAGTGAATTTAAGTTATTTTCGATGTACTCGATGAATGTGACTTAATTTCGATGAATAAAGTGAATTTAAGTTATTTTCGATGTACTCGATGAATGTAACTTAATTTCGATGAATAAAGTGAATTTAAGTTATTTTCGATGTACTCGATGAATGTAACTTAATTTCGATGAATAAAGTGAATTTAAGTTATTTTCGATGTACTCGATGAATGTAACTTAATTTCGATGAATAAAGTGAATTTAAGTTATTTTCGATGTACTCGATGAATATAACTTAATTTCGATGAATAAAGTGAATTTAAGTTATTTTCGATGTACTCGATGAATATAACTTAATTTCGATGAATAAAGTGAATTTAAGTTATTTTCGATGTACTCGATGAATGTAACTTAATTTCGATGAATAAAGTGAATTTAAGTTATTTTCGATGTACTCGATGAATGTAACTTAATTTCGATGAATAAAGTGAATTTAAGTTATTTTCGATGTACTCGATGAATGTAACTTAATTTCGATGAATAAAGTGAATTTAAGTTATTTTCGATGTATTTGATGAATGTAACTTAATTTCGATGAATAAAGTGAATTTAAGTTATTTTCGATGTATTTGATGAATATAACTTAATTTCGATGAATAAAGTGAATTTAAGTTATTTTCGATGTACTCGATGAATGTAACTTAATTTCGATGAATAAAGTGAATTTAAGTTATTTTCGATGTACCCGATGAATGTAACTTAATTTCGATGAATAAAGTGAATTTAAGTTATTTTCGATGTACTCGATGTATGTAACTTAATTTCGATGAATAAAGTGAATTTAAGTTATTTTCGATGTACTCGATGAATATAACTTAATTTCGATGAATAAAGTGAATTTAAGTTATTTTCGATGTACTCGATGAATGTAACTTAATTTCGATGAATAAAGTGAATTTAAGTTATTTTCGATGTATTTGATGAATATAACTTAATTTCGATGAATAAAGTGAATTTAAGTTATTTTCGATGTACTCGATGAATGTAACTTAATTTCGATGAATAAAGTGAATTTAAGTTATTTTCGATGTACTCGATGAGTATAACTTAATTTCGATGAATAAAGTGAATTTAAGTTATTTTCGATGTACTCGATGAATGTAACTTAATTTCGATGAATAAAGTGAATTTAAGTTATTTTCGATGTACTCGATGAATGTAACTTAATTTCGATGAATAAAGTGAATTTAAGTTATTTTCGATGTACTCGATGAATGTTACTTAATTTCGATGAATAAAGTGAATTTAAGTTATTTTCGATGTTTTTTTTTTTTTTTTTTTTTTTTTTTATGTGAAAGACTAGAGTCACAGAAACGCCCTTTATACTGTGTCGACAGTCTATTTTCTTCATATAGAGTGCAATGTCGAACAGCAGCTCTAGTCGGGGAAGAAAGGAACTGTCACACCTACCAGCCATATTTTGCAGTCCACCTACTCCCAACCATTACTGGCGACTTTGTCATCGGGGCATCGAGAAACAACTCGCTGGAGTGTTATGCCTCCTGAAACGAGTTGAATCTCATCAACCAACCGATGACATGCGCTTTTTGGTGAAGCGGGGAAGGGCTAAGGAAGGCTATGACAGAAGGAATCAGGAATGTAAAGAGGGAAGAAGAAAGAAGGAAAGTTATGTAGGTGGGAAAGTGGAAAAGGCGAAGGACCGTGGGGCTGGCCGGGATTCGAACCCGGGACCTCTGGGATAGTAGCCAGACGCCTTACCCCCTAGGCTACCGAGGCCCCCAAAGTTATGTACTCGATGAATGTAACTTAACTTCGATAAATAAAGTGAATTTAAGTTATTTTCGATGTACTCGATGAATATAACTTAATTTCGATGAATAAAGTGAATTTAAGTTATTTTCGATGTACTCGATGAATGTAACTTAATTTCGATGAATAAAGTGAATTTAAGTTATTTTCGATGTACTCGATGAATATAACTTAATTTCGATGATCAAAGTGAATTTAAATTATTTTCGATGTACTCGATGAATGTAACTTAATTTCGATGAATAAAGTGAATTTAAGTTATTTTCGATGTACTTGATGAATGTAACTTAATTTCGATGAATAAAGTGAATTTAAGTTATTTTCGATGTACTCGATGAATATAACTTAATTTCGATGAATAAAGTGAATTTAAGTTATTTTCGATGTACTCGATGAATGTAACTTAATTTCGATGAATAAAGTGAATTTAAGTTATTTTCGATGTACTCGATGAATGTAACTTAATTTCGATGAATAAAGTGAATTTAAGTTATTTTCGATGTACTCGATGAATATAACTTAATTTCGATGAATAAAGTGAATTTAAGTTATTTTCGATGTACTCGATGAATATAACTTAATTTCGATGAATAAAGTGAATTTAAGTTATTTTCGATGTACTCGATGAATGTAACTTAATTTCGATGATTAAAGTGAATTTAAGTTATTTTCGATGTACTCGATGAATGTAACTTAATTTCGATGAATAAAGTGAATTTAAGTTATTTTCGATGTACTCGATGAATGTAACTTAATTTCGATGAATAAAGTGAATTTAAGTTATTTTCGATGTATTTGATGAATATAACTTAATTTCGATGAATAAAGTGAATTTAAGTTATTTTCGATGTACTCGATGAATGTAACTTAATTTCGATGAATAAAGTGAATTTAAGTTATTTTCGATGTACCCGATGAATGTAACTTAATTTCGATGAATAAAGTGAATTTAAGTTATTTTCGATGTACTCGATGTATGTAACTTAATTTCGATGAATAAAGTGAATTTAAGTTATTTTCGATGTACTCGATGAATATAACTTAATTTCGATGAATAAAGTGAATTTAAGTTATTTTCGATGTACTCGATGAATGTAACTTAATTTCGATGAATAAAGTGAATTTAAGTTATTTTCGATGTACTCGATGAATGTAACTTAATTTCGATGAATAAAGTGAATTTAAGTTATTTTCGATGTATTTGATGAATATAACTTAATTTCGATGAATAAAGTGAATTTAAGTTATTTTCGATGTACTCGATGAATGTAACTTAATTTCGATGAATAAAGTGAATTTAAGTTATTTTCGATGTACTCGATGAGTATAACTTAATTTCGATGAATAAAGTGAATTTAAGTTATTTTCGATGTACTCGATGAATGTAACTTAATTTCGATGAATAAAGTGAATTTAAGTTATTTTCGATGTACTCGATGAATGTAACTTAATTTCGATGAATAAAGTGAATTTAAGTTATTTTCGATGTACTCGATGAATGTTACTTAATTTCGATGAATAAAGTGAATTTAAGTTATTTTCGATGTACTCGATGAATATAACTTAATTTCGATGATCAAAGTGAATTTAAATTATTTTCGATGTACTCGATGAATGTAACTTAATTTCGATGAATAAAGTGAATTTAAGTTATTTTCGATGTACTCGATGAGTATAACTTAATTTCGATGAATAAAGTGAATTTAAGTTATTTTCGATGTACTCGATGAATGTAACTTAATTTCGATGAATAAAGTGAATTTAAGTTATTTTCGATGTACTCGATGAATATAACTTAATTTCGATGAATAAAGTGAATTTAAGTTATTTTCGATGTACCCGATGAATGTAACTTAATTTCGATGAATAAAGTGAATTTAAGTTATTTTCGATGTACTCGATGAATGTGACTTAATTTCGATGAATAAAGTGAATTTAAGTTATTTTCGATGTACTCGATGAATGTAACTTAATTTCGATGAATAAAGTGAATTTAAGATATTTTCGATGTACTCGATGAATGTAACTTAATTTCGATGAATAAAGTGAATTTAAGTTATTTTCGATGTACTCGATGAATGTAACTTAATTTCGATGAATAAAGTGAATTTAAGTTATTTTCGATGTACTCGATGAATATAACTTAATTTCGATGAATAAAGTGAATTTAAGTTATTTTCGATGTACTCGATGAATATAACTTAATTTCGATGAATAAAATGAATTTAAGTTATTTTCGATGTACTCGATGAATGTAACTTAATTTCGATGAATAAAGTGAATTTAAGTTATTTTCGATGTACTCGATGAATGTAACTTAATTTCGATGAATAAAGTGAATTAAGTTATTTTCGATGTACTCGATGAATGTAACTTAATTTCGATGAATAAAGTGAATTTAAGCTATTTTCGATGTATTTGATGAATATAACTTAATTTCGATGAATAAAGTGAATTTAAGTTATTTTCGATGTACTCGATGAATGTAACTTAATTTCGATGAATAAAGTGAATTTAAGTTATTTTCGATGTACCCGATGAATGTAACTTAATTTCGATGAATAAAGTGAATTTAAGTTATTTTCGATGTACTCGATGTATGTAACTTAATTTCGATGAATAAAGTGAATTTAAGTTATTTTCGATGTACTCGATGAATATAACTTAATTTCGATGAATAAAGTGAATTTAAGTTATTTTCGATGTACTCGATGAATGTAACTTAATTTCGATGAATAAAGTGAATTTAAGTTATTTTCGATGTACTCGATGAATGTAACTTAATTTCGATGAATAAAGTGAATTTAAGTTATTTTCGATGTATTTGATGAATATAACTTAATTTCGATGAATAAAGTGAATTTAAGTTATTTTCGATGTACTCGATGAATGTAACTTAATTTCGATGAATAAAGTGAATTTAAGTTATTTTCGATGTACTCGATGAGTATAACTTAATTTCGATGAATAAAGTGAATTTAAGTTATTTTCGATGTACTCGATGAATGTAACTTAATTTCGATGAATAAAGTGAATTTAAGTTATTTTCGATGTACTCGATGAATGTAACTTAATTTCGATGAATAAAGTGAATTTAAGTTATTTTCGATGTACTCGATGAATGTTACTTAATTTCGATGAATAAAGTGAATTTAAGTTATTTTCGATGTACTCGATGAATGTAACTTAACTTCGATAAATAAAGTGAATTTAAGTTATTTTCGATGTACTCGATGAATATAACTTAATTTCGATGAATAAAGTGAATTTAAGTTATTTTCGATGTACTCGATGAATGTAACTTAATTTCGATGAATAAAGTGAATTTAAGTTATTTTCGATGTACTCGATGAATATAACTTAATTTCGATGATCAAAGGGAATTTAAATTATTTTCGATGTACTCGATGAATGTAACTTAATTTCGATGAATAAAGTGAATTTAAGTTATTTTCGATGTACTTGATGAATGTAACTTAATTTCGATGAATAAAGTGAATTTAAGTTATTTTCGATGTACTCGATGAATATAACTTAATTTCGATGAATAAAGTGAATTTAAGTTATTTTCGATGTACTCGATGAATGTAACTTAATTTCGATGAATAAAGTGAATTTAAGTTATTTTCGATGTACTCGATGAATGTAACTTAATTTCGATGAATAAAGTGAATTTAAGTTATTTTCGATGTACTCGATGAATGTAACTTAATTTCGATGAATAAAGTGAATTTAAGTTATTTTCGAAGTACTCGATGAATGTAACTTAATTTCGATGAATAAAGTGAATTTAAGTTATTTTCGATGTACTCGATGAATGTAACTTAATTTCGATGAATAAAGTGATTTTAAGTTATTTTCGATGTACTCGATGAATGTAACTTAATTTCGATGAATAAAGTGAATTTAAGTTATTTTCGATGTACTCGATGAATATAACTTAATTTCGATGAATAAAGTGAATTTAAGTTATTTTCGATGTACTCGATGAATGTAACTTAATTTCGATGAATAAAGTGAATTTAAGTTATTTTCGATGTATTTGATGAATATAACTTAATTTCGATGAATAAAGTGAATTTAAGTTATTTTCGATGTACTCGATGAATGTAACTTAATTTCGATGAATAAAGTGAATTTAAGTTATTTTCGTTGTACTCGATGAGTATAACTTAATTTCGATGAATAAAGTGAATTTAAGTTATTTTCGATGTACTCGATGAATGTAACTTAATTTCGATGAATAAAGTGAATTTAAGTTATTTTCGATGTACTTGATGAATATAACTTAATTTCGATGAATAAAGTGAATTTAAGTTATTTTCGATGTACTCGTTGAATGTAACTTAATTTCGATGAATAAAGTGAATTTAAGTTATTTTCGATGTACTCGATGAATGTAACTTAATTTCGATGAATAAAGTGAATTTAAGTTATTTTCGATGTACTCGATGAATATAACTTAATTTCGATGAATAAAGTGAATTTAAGTTATTTTCGATGTATTTGATGAATATAACTTAATTTCGATGAATAACTTAATTTCGATGAATAAAGTGAATTTAAGTTATTTTCGATGTACTCGATGAATGTAACTTAATTTCGATGAATAAAGTGAATTTAAGTTATTTTCGATGTACTCGATGAATGTAACTTAATTTCGATGAATAAAGTGAATTTAAGTTATTTTCGATGTACTCGATGAATATAACTTAATTTCGATGAATAAAGTGAATTTAAGTTATTTTCGATGTACTCGATGAATGTAACTTAATTTCGATGAATAAAGTGAATTTAAGTTATTTTCGATGTACTCGATGAATATAACTTAATTTCGATGAATAAAGTGAATTTAAGTTATTTTCGATGTACTCGATGAATGTAACTTAATTACGATGAATAAAGTGAATTTAAGTTATTTTCGATGTACTCGATGAATATAACTTAATTTCGATGAATAAAGTGAATTTAAGTTATTTTCGATGTATTTGATGAATGTAACTTAATTTCGATGAATAAAGTGAATTTAAGTTATTTTCGATGTACTCGATGAGTATAACTTAATTTCGATGAATAAAGTGAATTTAAGTTATTTTCGATGTAGTCGATGAATGTAACTTAATTTCGATGAATAAAGTGAATTTAAGTTATTTTCGATGTATTTGATGAATGTAACTTAATTTCGATGATCAAAGTGAATTTAAGTTATTTTCGATGTACTCGATGAATATAACTTAATTTCGATGAATAAAGTGAATTTAAGTTATTTTCGATGTACTCGATGAATGTAACTTAATTTCGATGAATAAAGTGAATTTAAGTTATTTTCGATGTACTCGATGAATGTAACTTAATTTCGATGAATAAAGTGAATTTAAGTTATTTTCGATGTACTCGATGAATATAACTTAATTTCGATGAATAAAGTGAATTTAAGTTATTTTCGATGTACTCGATGAATGTAACTTAATTTCGATGAATAAAGTGAATTTAAGTTATTTTCGATGTACTCGATGAATATAACTTAATTTCGATGAATAAAGTGAATTTAAGTTATTTTCGATGTACTCGCTGAATATAACTTAATTTCGATGAATAAAGTGAATTTAAGTTATTTTCGATATACTCGATGAATATAACTTAATTTCGATGAATAAAGTGAATTTAAGTTATTTTCGATGTACTCGATGAATGTAACTTAATTTCGATGAATAAAGTGAATTTAAGTTATTTTCGATGTACTCGATGAATATAACTTAATTTCGATGAATAAAGTGAATTTAAGTTATTTTCGATGTACTCGATGAATGTAACTTAATTTCGATGAAAAAAGGGAATTTAAGTTATTTTCGATGTACTCGATGAATGTAACTTAATTTCGATGAATAAAGTGAATTTAAGTTATTTTCGATGTACTCGATGAATATAACTTAATTTCGATGAATAAAGTGAATTTAAGTTATTTTCGATGTACTCGATGAGTATAACTTAATTTCGATGAATAAAGTGAATTTAAGTTATTTTCGATGTACTCGATGAATATAACTTAATTTCGATGAATAAAGTGAATTTAAGTTATTTTCGATGTACTCGATGAATGTAACTTAATTTCGATGAATAAAGTGAATTTAAGTTATTTTCGATGTACTCGATGAATGTAACTTAATTTCGATGAATAAAGTGAATTTAAGTTATTTTCGATGTACTCGATGAATGTAACATAATTTCGATGAATAAAGTGAATTTAAGTTATTTTCGATGTTCTCGATGAATGTAACTTAATTTCGATGAATAAAGTGAATTTAAGTTATTTTCGATGTACTCGATGAATATAACTTAATTTTTCAATGAATAAAGTGAATTTAAGTTATTTTCGATGTACTCGATGAATGTAACTTAATTTCGATGAATAAAGTGAATTTAAGTTATTTTCGATGTACTCGATGAATATAACTTAATTTCGATGAATAAAGTGAATTTAAGTTATTTTCGATGTACTCGATGAATATAACTTAATTTCGATGAATAAAGTGAATTTAAGTTATTTTCGATGTACTCGATGAATGTAACTTAATTTCGATGAATAAAGTGAATTTAAGTTATTTTCGATGTACTCGATGAATATAACTTAATTTCGATGAATAAAGTGAATTTAAGTTATTTTCGATGTACTCGATGAATGTAACTTAATTTCGATGAATAAAGTGAATTTAAGTTATTTTCGATGTACTCGATGAATGTAAATTAATTTCGATGAATAAAGTGAATTTAAGTTATTTTCGATGTACTCGATGAATATAACTTAATTTCGATGAATAAAGTGAATTTAAGTTATTTTCGATGTATTCGATGAATGTAACTTAATTTCGATGAATAAAGTGAATTTAAGTTATTTTCGATGTACTCGATGAATATAACTTAATTTCGATGAATAAAGTGAATTTAAGTTATTTTCGATGTACTCGCTGAATATAACTTAATTTCGATGAATAAAGTGAATTTAAGTTATTTTCGATATACTCGATGAATATAACTTAATTTCGATGAATAAAGTGAATTTAAGTTATTTTCGATGTACTCGATGAATGTAACTTAATTTCGATGAATAAAGTGAATTTAAGTTATTTTCGATGTACTCGATGAATATAACTTAATTTCGATGAATAAAGTGAATTTAAGTTATTTTCGATGTACTCGATGAATGTAACTTAATTTCGATGAATAAAGTGAATTTAAGTTATTTTCGATGTACTCGATGAATGTAACTTAATTTCGATGAATAAAGTGAATTTAAGTTATTTTCTATGTACTCGCTGAATGTAACTTAATTTCGATGAATAAAGTGAATTTAAGTTATTTTCGATGTACTCGATGAATATAACTTAATTTCGATGAAAAAAGTGACTTTAAGTTATTTTCGATGTACTCGATGAATGTAACTTAATTTCGATGAATAAAGTGAATTTAAGTTATTTTCGATGTACTCGATGAATATAACTTAATTTCGATGAATAAAGTGAATTTAAGTTATTTTCGATGTACTCGATGAATATAACTTAATTTCGATGAATAAAGTGAATTTAAGTTATTTTCGATGTACTCGATGAATGTAACTTAATTTCGATGAATAAAGTGAATTTAAGTTATTTTCGATGTACTCGATGAATATAACTTAATTTCGATGAATAAAGTGAATTTAAGTTATTTTCGATGTACTCGCTGAATATAACTTAATTTCGATGAATAAAGTGAATTTAAGTTATTTTCGATATACTCGATGAATATAACTTAATTTCGATGAATAAAGTGAATTTAAGTTATTTTCGATGTACTCGATGAATGTAACTTAATTTCGATGAATAAAGTGAATTTAAGTTATTTTCGATGTACTCGATGAATATAACTTAATTTCGATGAATAAAGTGAATTTAAGTTATTTTCGATGTACTCGATGAATGTAACTTAATTTCGATGAATAAAGTGAATTTAAGTTATTTTCGATGTACTCGATGAATATAACTTAATTTCGATGAATAAAGTGAATTTAAGTTATTTTCGATGTACTTGATGAATATAACTTAATTTCGATGAATAAAGTGAATTTAAGTTATTTTCGATGTGCTCGATGAATGTAACTTAATTTCGATGAATAAAGTGAATTTAAGTTATTTTCGATGTACTCGATGAATGTAACTTAATTTCGATGAATAAAGTGAATTTAAGTTATTTTCGATGTACTCGATGAATATAACTTAATTTCGATGAATAAAGTGAATTTAAGTTATTTTCGATGTACTCGATGAGTATAACTTAATTTCGATGAATAAAGTGAATTTAAGTTATTTTCGATGTACTCGATGAATATAACTTAATTTCGATGAATAAAGTGAATTTAAGTTATTTTCGATGTACTCGATGAATGTAACTTAATTTCGATGAATAAAGTGAATTTAAGTTATTTTCGATGTACTCGATGAATGTAACTTAATTTCGATGAATAAAGTGAATTTAAGTTATTTTCGATGTACTCGATGAATGTAACTTAATTTCGATGAATAAAGTGAATTTAAGTTATTTTCGATGTATTTGATGAATATAACTTAATTTCGATGAATAAAGTGAATTTAAGTTATTTTCGATGTACTCGATGAATGTAACTTAATTTCGATGAATAAAGTGAATTTAAGTTATTTTCGATGTACTCGATGAGTATAACTTAATTTCGATGAATAAAGTGAATTTAAGTTATTTTCGATGTACTCGATGAATGTAACTTAATTTCGATGAATAAAGTGAATTTAAGTTATTTTCGATGTACTCGATGAATGTAACTTAATTTCGATGAATAAAGTGAATTTAAGTTATTTTCGATGTACTCGATGAATGTTACTTAATTTCGATGAATAAAGTGAATTTAAGTTATTTTCGATGTACTCGATGAATGTAACTTAACTTCGATAAATAAAGTGAATTTAAGTTATTTTCGATGTACTCGATGAATATAACTTAATTTCGATGAATAAAGTGAATTTAAGTTATTTTCGATGTACTCGATGAATGTAACTTAATTTCGATGAATAAAGTGAATTTAAGTTATTTTCGATGTACTCGATGAATATAACTTAATTTCGATGATCAAAGTGAATTTAAATTATTTTCGATGTACTCGATGAATGTAACTTAATTTCGATGAATAAAGTGAATTTAAGTTATTTTCGATGTACTTGATGAATGTAACTTAATTTCGATGAATAAAGTGAATTTAAGTTATTTTCGATGTACTCGATGAATATAACTTAATTTCGATGAATAAAGTGAATTTAAGTTATTTTCGATGTACTCGATGAATGTAACTTAATTTCGATGAATAAAGTGAATTTAAGTTATTTTCGATGTACTCGATGAATGTAACTTAATTTCGATGAATAAAGTGAATTTAAGTTATTTTCGATGTACTCGATGAATGTAACTTAATTTCGATGAATAAAGTGAATTTAAGTTATTTTCGAAGTACTCGATGAATGTAACTTAATTTCGATGAATAAAGTGAATTTAAGTTATTTTCGATGTACTCGATGAATGTAACTTAATTTCGATGAATAAAGTGATTTTAAGTTATTTTCGATGTACTCGATGAATGTAACTTAATTTCGATGAATAAAGTGAATTTAAGTTATTTTCGATGTACTCGATGAATATAACTTAATTTCGATGAATAAAGTGAATTTAAGTTATTTTCGATGTACTCGATGAATGTAACTTAATTTCGATGAATAAAGTGAATTTAAGTTATTTTCGATGTATTTGATGAATATAACTTAATTTCGATGAATAAAGTGAATTTAAGTTATTTTCGATGTACTCGATGAATGTAACTTAATTTCGATGAATAAAGTGAATTTAAGTTATTTTCGTTGTACTCGATGAGTATAACTTAATTTCGATGAATAAAGTGAATTTAAGTTATTTTCGATGTACTCGATGAATGTAACTTAATTTCGATGAATAAAGTGAATTTAAGTTATTTTCGATGTACTTGATGAATATAACTTAATTTCGATGAATAAAGTGAATTTAAGTTATTTTCGATGTACTCGTTGAATGTAACTTAATTTCGATGAATAAAGTGAATTTAAGTTATTTTCGATGTACTCGATGAATGTAACTTAATTTCGATGAATAAAGTGAATTTAAGTTATTTTCGATGTACTCGATGAATATAACTTAATTTCGATGAATAAAGTGAATTTAAGTTATTTTCGATGTATTTGATGAATATAACTTAATTTCGATGAATAACTTAATTTCGATGAATAAAGTGAATTTAAGTTATTTTCGATGTACTCGATGAATGTAACTTAATTTCGATGAATAAAGTGAATTTAAGTTATTTTCGATGTACTCGATGAATATAACTTAATTTCGATGAATAAAGTGAATTTAAGTTATTTTCGATGTACTCGATGAATGTAACTTAATTTCGATGAATAAAGTGAATTTAAGTTATTTTCGATGTACTCGATGAATATAACTTAATTTCGATGAATAAAGTGAATTTAAGTTATTTTCGATGTACTCGATGAATGTAACTTAATTTCGATGAATAAAGTGAATTTAAGTTATTTTCGATGTACTCGATGAATATAACTTAATTTCGATGAATAAAGTGAATTTAAGTTATTTTCGATGTACTCGATGAATGTAACTTAATTTCGATGAATAAAGTGAATTTAAGTTATTTTCGATGTACTCGATGAATATAACTTAATTTCGATGAATAAAGTGAATTTAAGTTATTTTCGATGTATTTGATGAATGTAACTTAATTTCGATGAATAAAGTGAATTTAAGTTATTTTCGATGTACTCGATGAGTATAACTTAATTTCGATGAATAAAGTGAATTTAAGTTATTTTCGATGTAGTCGATGAATGTAACTTAATTTCGATGAATAAAGTGAATTTAAGTTATTTTCGATGTATTTGATGAATGTAACTTAATTTCGATGATCAAAGTGAATTTAAGTTATTTTCGATGTACTCGATGAATATAACTTAATTTCGATGAATAAAGTGAATTTAAGTTATTTTCGATGTACTCGATGAATGTAACTTAATTTCGATGAATAAAGTGAATTTAAGTTTTTTTCGATGTACTCGATGAATGTAACTTAATTTCGATGAATAAAGTGAATTTAAGTTATTTTCGATGTACTCGATGAATATAACTTAATTTCGATGAATAAAGTGAATTTAAGTTATTTTCGATGTACTCGATGAATGTAACTTAATTTCGATGAATAAAGTGAATTTAAGTTATTTTCGATGTACTCGATGAATATAACTTAATTTCGATGAATAAAGTGAATTTAAGTTATTTTCGATGTACTCGCTGAATATAACTTAATTTCGATGAATAAAGTGAATTTAAGTTATTTTCGATATACTCGATGAATATAACTTAATTTCGATGAATAAAGTGAATTTAAGTTATTTTCGATGTACTCGATGAATGTAACTTAATTTCGATGAATAAAGTGAATTTAAGTTATTTTCGATGTACTCGATGAATATAACTTAATTTCGATGAATAAAGTGAATTTAAGTTATTTTCGATGTACTCGATGAATGTAACTTAATTTCGATGAAAAAAGGGAATTTAAGTTATTTTCGATGTACTCGATGAATGTAACTTAATTTCGATGAATAAAGTGAATTTAAGTTATTTTCGATGTACTCGATGAATATAACTTAATTTCGATGAATAAAGTGAATTTAAGTTATTTTCGATGTACTCGATGAGTATAACTTAATTTCGATGAATAAAGTGAATTTAAGTTATTTTCGATGTACTCGATGAATATAACTTAATTTCGATGAATAAAGTGAATTTAAGTTATTTTCGATGTACTCGATGAATGTAACTTAATTTCGATGAATAAAGTGAATTTAAGTTATTTTCGATGTACTCGATGAATGTAACTTAATTTCGATGAATAAAGTGAATTTAAGTTATTTTCGATGTACTCGATGAATGTAACATAATTTCGATGAATAAAGTGAATTTAAGTTATTTTCGATGTACTCGATGAATATAAATTAATTTCGATGAATAAAGTGAATTTAAGTTATTTTCGATGTACTCGATGAATATAACTTAATTTCGATGAATAAAGTGAATTTAAGTTATTTTCGATGTACTCGATGAATGTAACTTAATTTCGATGAATAAAGTGAATTTAAGTTATTTTCGATGTACTCGATGAATATAACTTAATTTCGATGAATAAAGTGAATTTAAGTTATTTTCGATGTACTCGATGAATGTAACTTAATTTCGATGAATAAAGTGAATTTAAGTTATTTGCGATGTACTCGATGAATGTAAATTAATTTCGATGAATAAAGTGAATTTAAGTTATTTTCGATGTACTCGATGAATATAACTTAATTTCGATGAATAAAGTGAATTTAAGTTATTTTCGATGTACTCGATGAATGTAACTTAATTTCGATGAATAAAGTGAATTTAAGTTATTTTCGATGTACTCGATGAATATAACTTAATTTCGATGAATAAAGTGAATTTAAGTTATTTTCGATGTACTCGCTGAATATAACTTAATTTCGATGAATAAAGTGAATTTAAGTTATTTTCGATATACTCGATGAATATAACTTAATTTCGATGAATAAAGTGAATTTAAGTTATTTTCGATGTACTCGATGAATGTAACTTAATTTCGATGAATAAAGTGAATTTAAGTTATTTTCGATGTACTCGATGAATATAACTTAATTTCGATGAATAAAGTGAATTTAAGTTATTTTCGATGTACTCGATGAATGTAACTTAATTTCGATGAATAAAGTGAATTTAAGTTATTTTCGATGTACTCGATGAATGTAACTTAATTTCGATGAATAAAGTGAATTTAAGTTATTTTCTATGTACTCGCTGAATGTAACTTAATTTCGATGAATAAAGTGAATTTAAGTTATTTTCGATGTACTCGATGAATATAACTTAATTTCGATGAAAAAAGTGACTTTAAGTTATTTTCGATGTACTCGATGAATGTAACTTAATTTCGATGAATAAAGTGAATTTAAGTTATTTTCGATGTACTCGATGAATATAACTTAATTTCGATGAATAAAGTGAATTTAAGTTATTTTCGATGTACTCGATGAATATAACTTAATTTCGATGTATAAAGTGAATTTAAGTTATTTTCGATGTACTCGATGAGTATAACTTAATTTCGATGAATAAAGTGAATTTAAGTTATTTTCGATGTACTCGATGAATATAACTTAATTTCGATGAATAAAGTGAATTTAAGTTATTTTCGATGTACTCGATGAATGTAACTTAATTTCGATGAATAAAGTGAATTTAAGTTATTTTCGATGTACTCGATGAATATAACTTAATTTCGATGAATAAAGTGAATTTAAGTTATTTTCGATGTACTTGATGAATATAACTTAATTTCGATGAATAAAGTGAATTTAAGTTATTTTCGATGTGCTCGATGAATGTAACTTAATTTCGATGAATAAAGTGAATTTAAGTTATTTTCGATGTACTCGATGAATGTAACTTAATTTCGATGAATAAAGTGAATTTAAGTTATTTTCGATGTACTCGATGAATATAACTTAATTTCGATGAATAAAGTGAATTTAAGTTATTTTCGATGTACTCGATGAGTATAACTTAATTTCGATGAATAAAGTGAATTTAAGTTATTTTCGATGTACTCGATGAATATAACTTAATTTCGATGAATAAAGTGAATTTAAGTTATTTTCGATGTACTCGATGAATGTAACTTAATTTCGATGAATAAAGTGAATTTAAGTTATTTTCGATGTACTCGATGAATGTAACTTAATTTCGATGAATAAAGTGAATTTAAGTTATTTTCGATCTACTCGATGAATATAACTTAATTTCGATGAATAAAGTGAATTTAAGTTATTTTCGATGTACTCGATGAATGTAACTTAATTTCGATGAATAAAGTGAATTTAAGTTATTTTCGATGTACTCGATGAATATAACTTAATTTCGATGAATAAAGTGAATTTAAGTTATTTTCGAAGTACTCGATGAATGTAACTTCATTTCGATGAATAAAGTGAATTTAAGTTATTTTCGATGTACTCGATGAATATAACTTAATTTCGATGAATAAAGTGAATTTAAGTTATTTTCGATGTACTCGATGAATGTAACTTAATTTCGATGAATAAAGTGAATTTAAGTTATTTTCGATGTACTCGATGAATATAACTTAATTTCGATGAATAAAGTGAATTTAAGTTATTTTCGATGTACTCGATGAGTATAACTTAATTTCGATGAATAAAGTGAATTTAAGTTATTTTCGATGTACTCGATGAATATAACTTAATTTCGATGAATAAAGTGAATTTAAGTTATTTTCGATGTACTCGATGAATGTAACTTAATTTCGATGAATAAAGTGAATTTAAGTTATTTTCGATGTACTCGATGAATGTAACTTAATTTCGATGAATAAAGTGAATTTAAGTTATTTTCGATGTACTCGATGAATGTAACATAATTTCGATGAATAAAGTGAATTTAAGTTATTTTCGATGTACTCGATGAATATAACTTAATTTCAATGAATAAAGTGAATTTAAGTTATTTTCGATGTACTCGATGAATGTAACTTAATTTCGATGAATAAAGTGAATTTAAGTTATTTTCGATGTACTCGATGAATATAACTTAATTTCGATGAATAAAGTGAATTTAAGTTATTTTCGATGTACTCGATGAATGTAACTTAATTTCGATGAATAAAGTGAATTTAAGTTATTTTCGATGTATTTGATGAATATAACTTAATTTCGATGAATAAAGTGAATTTAAGTTATTTTCGATGTACTCGATGAATGTAACTTAATTTCGATGAATAAAGTGAATTTAAGTTATTTTCGATGTACTCGATGAGTATAACTTAATTTCGATGAATAAAGTGAATTTAAGTTATTTCCGATGTACTCGATGAATATAACTTAATTTCGATGAATAAAGTGAATTTAAGTTATTTTCGATGTACTCGATGAATGTAACTTAATTTCGATGAATAAAGTGAATTTCAGTTATTTTCGATGTACTCGATGAATGTAACTTAATTTCGATGAATAAAGTGAATTTAAGTTATTTTCGATGTACTCGATGAATATAACTTAATTTCGATGAATAAAGTGAATTTAAGTTATTTTCGATGTACTCGATGAATGTAACTTAATTTCGATGAATAAAGTGAATTTAAGTTATTTTCGATGTACTCGATGAGTATAACTTAATTTCGATGAATAAAGTGAATTTAAGTTATTTTCGATGTACTCGATGAATATAACTTAATTTCGATGAATAAAGTGAATTTAAGTTATTTTCGATGTACTCGATGAATATAACTTAATTTCGATGAATAAAGTGAATTTAAGTTATTTTCGATGTACTCGATGAATGTAACTTAATTTCGATGAATAAAGTGAATTTAAGTTATTTTCGATGTAGTCGATGAATGTAACTTAATTTCGATGAATAAAGTGAATTTAAGTTATTTTCGATGTACTCGATGAATATAACTTAATTTCGATGAATAAAGTGAATTTAAGTTATTTTCGATGTACTCGATGAATGTAACTTAATTTCGATGAATAAAGTGAATTTAAGTTATTTTCGATGTATTTGATGAATATAACTTAATTTCGATGAATAAAGTGAATTTAAGTTATTTTCGATGTACTCGATGAATGTAACTTAATTTCGATGAATAAAGTGAATTTAAGTTATTTTCGATGTACTCGATGAATGTAACTTAATTTCGATGAATAAAGTGAATTTAAGTTATTTTCGATGTACTCGATGAATATAACTTAATTTCGATGATCAAAGTGAATTTAAGTTATTTTCGATGTACTCGATGAATGTAACTTAATTTCGATGAATAAAGTGAATTTAAGTTATTTTCGATGTATTTGATGAATATAACTTAATTTCGATGAATAAAGTGAATTTAAGTTATTTTCGATGTGCTCGATGAATGTAACTTAATTTCGATGAATAAAGTGAATTTAAGTTATTTTCGATGTACTCGATGAATGTAACTTAATTTCGATGAATAAAGTGAATTTAAGTTATTTTCGATGTATTTGATGAATATAACTTAATTTCGATGAATAAAGTGAATTTAAGTTATTTTCGATGTACTCGATGAATGTAACTTAATTTCGATGAATAAAGTGAATTTAAGTTATTTTCGATGTACTCGATGAGTATAACTTAATTTCGATGAATAAAGTGAATTTAAGTTATTTTCGATGTACTCGATGAATATAACTTAATTTCGATGAATAAAGTGAATTTAAGTTATTTTCGATGTACTCGATGAATATAACTTAATTTCGATGAATAAAGTGAATTTAAGTTATTTTCGATGTACTCGATGAATGTAACTTAATTTCGATGAATAAAGTGAATTTAAGTTATTTTCGATGTACTCGATAAATGTAACTTAATTTCGATGAATAAAGTGAATTTAAGTTATTTTCGATGTACTCGATGAATATAACTTAATTTCGATGAATAAAGTGAATTTAAGTTATTTTCGATGTACTCGATGAATGTAACTTAATTTCGATGAATAAAGTGAATTTAAGTTATTTTCGATGTATTTGATGAATATAACTTAATTTCGATGAATAAAGTGAATTTAAGTTATTTTCGATGTACTCGGTGAATGTAACTTAATTTCGATGAATAAAGTGAATTTAAGTTATTTTCGATGTACTCGATGAATGTAACTTAATTTCGATGAATAAAGTGAATTTAAGTTATTTTCGATGTACTCGATGAATATAACTTATTTTCGATGAATAAAGTGAATTTAAGTTATTTTCGATGTACTCGATGAATATAACTTAATTGCGATGAATAAAGTGAATTTAAGTTATTTTCGATGTACTCGATGAATGTAACTTAATTTCGATGAATAAAGTGAATTTAAGTTATTTTCGATGTACTCGATGAATATAACTTAATTTCGATGATCAAAGTGAATTTAAGTTATTTCGATGTACTCGATGAATGTAACTTAATTTCGATGAATAAAGTGAATTTAAGTTATTTTCGATGTATTTGATGAATATAACTTAATTTCGATGAATAAAGTGAATTTAAGTTATTTTCGATGTACTCGATGAATGTAACTTAATTTCGATGAATAAAGTGAATTTAAGTTATTTTCGATGTACTCGATGAATGTAACTTAATTTCGATGAATAAAGTGAATTTAAGTTATTTTCGATGTACTCGATGAATATAACTTAATTTCGATGAATAAAGTGAATTTAAGTTATTTTCGATGTACTCGATGAGTATAACTTAATTTCGATGAATAAAGTGAATTTAAGTTATTTTCGATGTACTCGATGAATATAACTTAATTTCGATGAATAAAGTGAATTTAAGTTATTTTCGATGTACTCGATGAATGTAACTTAATTTCGATGAATAAAGTGAATTTAAGTTATTTTCGATGTACTCGATGAATGTAACTTAATTTCGATGAATAAAGTGAATTTAAGTTATTTTCGATGTACTCGATGAATATAACTTAATTTCGATGAATAAAGTGAATTTAAGTTATTTTCGATGTACTCGATGAATGGAACTTAATTTCGATGAATAAAGTGAATTTAAGTTATTTTCGATGTACTCGATGAGTTTAACTTAATTTCGATGAATAAAGTGAATTTAAGTTATTTTCGATGTACTCGATGAATATAACTTAATTTCGATGAATAAAGTGAATTTAAGTTATTTTCGATGTACTCGCTGAATATAACTTAATTTCGATGAATAAAGTGAATTTAAGTTATTTTCGATGTACTCGATGAATGTAACTTAATTTCGATGAATAAAGTGAATTTAAGTTATTTTCGATGTACTCGATGAATATAACTTAATTTCGATGAATAAAGTGAATTTAAGTTATTTTCGATGTACTCGATGAATGTAACTTAATTTCGATGAATAAAGTGAATTTAAGTTATTTTCGATGTATTTGATGAATATAACTTAATTTCGATGAATAAAGTGAATTTAAGTTATTTTCGATGTACTCGATGAATGTAACTTAATTTCGATGAATAAAGTGAATTTAAGTTATTTTCGATGTACTCGATGAATGTAACTTAATTTCGATGAATAAAGTGAATTTAAGTTATTTTCGATGTACTCGATGAATATAACTTAATTTCGATGATCAAAGTGAATTTAAGTTATTTCGATGTACTCGATGAATGTAACTTAATTTCGATGAATAAAGTGAATTTAAGTTATTTTCGATGTATTTGATGAATATAACTTAATTTCGATGAATAAAGTGAATTTAAGTTATTTTCGATGTACTCGATGAATGTAACTTAATTTCGATGAATAAAGTGAATTTAAGTTATTTTCGATGTACTCGATGAATGTAACTTAATTTCGATGAATAAAGTGAATTTAAGTTATTTTCGATGTACTCGATGAATATAACTTAATTTCGATGAATAAAGTGAATTTAAGTTATTTTCGATGTACTCGATGAGTATAACTTAATTTCGATGAATAAAGTGAATTTAAGTTATTTTCGATGTACTCGATGAATATAACTTAATTTCGATGAATAAAGTGAATTTAAGTTATTTTCGATGTACTCGATGAATGTAACTTAATTTCGATGAATAAAGTGAATTTAAGTTATTTTCGATGTACTCGATGAATGTAACTTAATTTCGATGAATAAAGTGAATTTAAGTTATTTTCGATGTACTCGATGAATATAACTTAATTTCGATGAATAAAGTGAATTTAAGTTATTTTCGATGTACTCGCTGAATATAACTTAATTTCGATGAATAAAGTGAATTTAAGTTATTTTCGATGTACTCGATGAATGTAACTTAATTTCGATGAATAAAGTGAATTTAAGTTATTTTCGATGTACTCGATGAATATAACTTAATTTCGATGAATAATGTGAATTTAAGTTATTTTCGATGTACTCGATGAATGTAACTTAATTTCGATGAATAAAGTGAATTTAAGTTATTTTCGATGTATTTGATGAATATAACTTAATTTCGATGAATAAAGTGAATTTAAGTTATTTTCGATGTACTCGATGAATGTAACTTAATATCGATGAATAAAGTGAATTTAAGTTATTTTCGATGTACTCGATGAATGTAACTTAATTTCGATGAATAAAGTGAATTTAAGTTATTTTCGATGTATTTGATGAATATAACTTAATTTCGATGAATAAAGTGAATTTAAGTTATTTTCGATGTACTCGATGAATGTAACTTAATTTCGATGAATAAAGTGAATTTAAGTTATTTTCGATGTATTTGATGAATATAACTTAATTTCGATGAATAAAGTGAATTTAAGTTATTTTCGATGTACTCGATGAATGTAACTTAATTTCGATGAATAAAGTGAATTTAAGTTATTTTCGATGTACTCGATGAATGTAACTTAATTTCGATGAATAAAGTGAATTTAAGTTATTTTCGATGTACTCGATGAATATAACTTAATTTCGATGATCAAAGTGAATTTAAGTTATTTTCGATGTACTCGATGAATGTAACTTAATTTCGATGAATAAAGTGAATTTAAGTTATTTTCGATGTATTTGATGAATATAACTTAATTTCGATGAATAAAGTGAATTTAAGTTATTTTCGATGTACTCGATGAATGTAACTTAATTTCGATGAATAAAGTGAATTTAAGTTATTTTCGATGTACTCGATGAATGTAACTTAATTTCGATGAATAAAGTGAATTTAAGTTATTTTCGATGTATTTGATGAATATAACTTAATTTCGATGAATAAAGTGAATTTAAGTTATTTTCGCTGTACTCGATGAATGTAACTTAATTTCGATGAATAAAGTGAATTTAAGTTATTTTCGATGTACTCGATGAATATAACTTAATTTCGATGAATAAAGTGAATTTAAGTTATTTTCGATGTACTCGATGAATGTAACTTAATTTCGATGAATAAAGTGAATTTAAGTTATTTTCGATGTACTCGATGAGTATAACTTAATTTCGATGAATAAAGTGAATTTAAGTTATTTTCGATGTACTCGATGAATATAACTTAATTTCGATGAATAAAGTGAATTTAAGTTATTTTCGATGTACTCGATGAATATAACTTAATTTCGATGAATAAAGTGAATTTAAGTTATTTTCGATGTACTCGATGAATGTAACTTAATTTCGATGAATAAAGTAAATTTAAGTTATTTTCGATGTACTCGATGAATGTAACTTAATTTCGATGAATAAAGTGAATTTAAGTTATTTTCGATGTACTCGATGAATATAACTTAATTTCGATGAATAAAGTGAATTTAAGTTATTTTCGATGTACTCGATGAATGTAACTTAATTTCGATGAATAAAGTGAATTTAAGTTATTTTCGATGTATTTGATGAATATAACTTAATTTCGATGAATAAAGTGAATTTAAGTTATTTTCGATGTACTCGATGAATGTAACTTAATTTCGATGAATAAAGTGAATTTAAGTTATTTTCGATGTACTCGATGAATGTAACTTAATTTCGATGAATAAAGTGAATTTAAGTTATTTTCGATGTACTCGATGAATATAACTTAATTTCGATGATCAAAGTGAATTTAAGTTATTTTCGATGTACTCGATGAATGTAACTTAATTTCGATGAATAAAGTGAATTTAAGTTATTTTCGATGTACTCGATGAATGTAACTTAATTTCGATGAATAAAGTGAATTTAAGTTATTTTCGATGTACTCGATGAATATAACTTAATTTCGATGAATAAAGTGAATTTAAGTTATTTTCGATGTACTCGATGAATGTAACTTAATTTCGATGAATAAAGTGAATTTAAGTTATTTGCGATGTACTCGATGAATATAACTTACTTTCGATGAATAAAGTGAATTTAAGTTATTTTCGATGTATTTGATGAATATAACTTAATTTCGATGAATAAAGTGAATTTAAGTTATTTTCGATGTACTCGATGAATGTAACTTAATTTCGATGAATAAAGTGAATTTAAGTTATTTTCGATGTATTTGATGAATATAACTTAATTTCGATGAATAAAGTGAATTTAAGTTATTTTCGATGTACTCGATGAATGTAACTTAATTTCGATGAATAAAGTGAATTTAAGTTATTTTCGATGTACTCGATGAATGTAACTTAATTTCGATGAATAAAGTGAATTTAAGTTATTTTCGATGTGTTTGATGAATATAACTTAATTTCGATGAATAAAGTGAATTTAAGTTATTTTCGATGTACTCGATGAATGTAACTTAATTTCGATGAATAAAGTGAATTTAAGTTATTTTCGATGTACTCGATGAATATAACTTAATTTCGATGAATAAAGTGAATTTAAGTTATTTTCGATGTACTCGTTGAATGTAACTTAATTTCGATGAATAAAGTGAATTTAAGTTATTTTCGATGTACTCGATGAGTATAACTTAATTTCGATGAATAAAGTGAATTTAAGTTATTTTCGATGTACTCGATGAATATAACTTAATTTCGATGAATAAAGTGAATTTAAGTTATTTTCGATGTACTCGATGAATATAACTTAATTTCGATGAATAAAGTGAATTTAAGTTATTTTCGATGTACTCGATGAATGTAACTTAATTTCGATGAATAAAGTGAATTTAAGTTATTTTCGATGTACTCGATAAATGTAACTTAATTTCGATGAATAAAGTGAATTTAAGTTATTTTCGATGTACTCGATGAATGTAACTTAATTTCGATGAATAAAGTGAATTTAAGTTATTTTCGATGTATTTGATGAATATAACTTAATTTCGATGAATAAAGTGAATTTAAGTTATTTTCGATGTACTCGGTGAATGTAACTTAATTTCGATGAATAAAGTGAATTTAAGTTATTTTCGATGTACTCGATGAATGTAACTTAATTTCGATGAATAAAGTGAATTTAAGTTATTTTCGATGTACTCGATGAATATAACTTATTTTCGATGAATAAAGTGAATTTAAGTTATTTTCGATGTACTCGATGAATATAACTTAATTGCGATGAATAAAGTGAATTTAAGTTATTTTCGATGTACTCGATGAATGTAACTTAATTTCGATGAATAAAGTGAATTTAAGTTATTTTCGATGTACTCGATGAATGTAACTTAATTTCGATGAATAAAGTGAATTTAAGTTATTTTCGATGTATTTGATGAATATAACTTAATTTCGATGAATAAAGTGAATTTAAGTTATTTTCGATGTATTTGATGAATATAACTTAATTTCGATGAATAAAGTGAATTTAAGTTATTTTCGATGTACTCGATGAATGTAACTTAATTTCAATGAATAAAGTGAATTTAAGTTATTTTCGATGTACTCGATGAATGTAACTTAATTTCGATGAATAAAGTGAATTTAAGTTATTTTCGATGTACTCGATGAATATAACTTAATTTCGATGAATAAAGTGAATTTAAGTTATTTTCGACGTACTCGATGAATGTAACTTAATTTCGATGAATAAAGTGAATTTAAGTTATTTTCGATGTACTCGATGAATGTAACTTAATTTCGATGAATAAAGTGAATTTAAGTTATTTTCGATGTACTCGATGAATATAACTTAATTTCGATGAATAAAGTGAATTTAAGTTATTTTCGATGTACTCGATGAATGTAACTTAATTTCGATGAATAAAGTGAATTTAAGTTATTTTCGATGTACTCGATGAATGTAACTTAATTTCGATGAATAAAGTGAATTTAAGTTATTTTCGATGTACTCGATGAATATAACTTAATTTCGATGAATAAAGTGAATTTAAGTTATTTTCGATGTACTCGATGAATGTAACTTAATTTCGATGAATAAAGTGAATTTAAGTTATTTTCGATGTATTTGATGAATATAACTTAATTTCGATGAATAAAGTGAATTTAAGTTATTTTCGATGTATTTGATGAATATAACTTAATTTCGATGAAGAAAGTGAATTTAAGTTATTTTCGCTGTACTCGATGAATGTAACTTAATTTCGATGAATAAAGTGAATTTAAGTTATTTTCGATGTACTCGATGAGTATAACTTAATTTCGATGAATAAAGTGAATTTAAGTTATTTTCGATGTACTCGATGAATATAACTTAATTTCGATGAATAAAGTGAATTTAAGTGATTTTCGATGTACTCGATGAATGTAACTTAATTTCGATGAATAAAGTGAATTTAAGTTATTTTCGATGTACTCGATGAATATAACTTAATTTCGATGAATAAAGTGAATTTAAGTTATTTTCGATGTACTCGATGAATGTAACTTAATTTCGATGAATAAAGTGAATTTAAGTTATTTTCGATGTACTCGCTGAATGTAACTTAATTTCGATGAATAAAGTGAATTTAAGTTATTTTCGATGTACTCGATGAATATAACTTAATTTCGATGAATAAAGTGAATTTAAGTTATTTTCGATGTACTCGATGAATGTAACTTAATTTCGATGAATAAAGTGAATTTAAGTTATTTGCGATGTACTCGATGAATATAACTTAATTTCGATGAATAAAGTGAATTTAAGTTATTTTCGATGTATTTGATGAATATAACTTAATTTCGATGAATAAAGTGAATTTAAGTTATTTTCGATGTACTCGATGAATGTAACTTAATTTCGATGAATAAAGTGAATTTAAGTTATTTTCGATGTACTCGATGAATATAACTTAATTTCGATGAATAAAGTGAATTTAAGTTATTTTCGATGTACTCGATGAATGTAACTTAATTTCGATGAATAAAGTGAATTTAAGTTATTTTCGATGTACTCGATGAATATAACTTAATCTCGATGAATAAAGTGAATTTAAGTTATTTTCGATGTACTCGATGAATGTAACTTAATTTCGATGAATAAAGTGAATTTAAGTTATTTTCGATGTATTTGATGAATATAACTTAATTTCGATGAATAAAGTGAATTTAAGTTATTTTCGATGTATTTGATTAATATAACTTAATTTCGATGAAGAAAGTGAATTTAAGTTATTTTCGCTGTACTCGATGAATGTAACTTAATTTCGATGAATAAAGTGAATTTAAGTTATTTTCGATGTACTCGATGAGTATAACTTAATTTCGATGAATAAAGTGAATTTAAGTTATTTTCGATGTACTCGATGAATATAACTTAATTTCGATGAATAAAGTGAATTTAAGTTATTTTCGATGTACTCGATGAATGTAACTTAATTTCGATGAATAAAGTGAATTTAAGTTATTTTCGATGTACTCGATGAATATAACTTAATTTCGATGAATAAAGTGAATTTAAGTTATTTTCGATGTACTCGATGAATGTAACTTAATTTCGATGAATAAAGTGAATCTAAGTTATTTTCGATGTACTCGATGAGTATAACTTAATTTCGATGAATAAAGTGAATTTAAGTTATTTTCGATGTACTCGATGAATATAACTTAATTTCGATGAATAAAGTGAATTGAAGTTATTTTCGATGTACTCGCTGAATATAACTTAATTTCGATGAATAAAGTGAATTTAAGTTATTTTCGATGTACTCGATGAATGTAACTTAATTTCGATGAATAAAGTGAATTTAAGTTATTTTCGATGTACTCGATGAATATAACTTAATTTCGATGAATAAAGTGAATTTAAGTTATTTTCGATGTACTCGATGAATGTAACTTAATTTCGATGAATAAAGTGAATTTAAGTTATTTGCGATGTACTCGATGAATATAACTTAATTTCGATGAATAAAGTGAATTTAAGTTATTTTCGATGTATTTGATGAATATAACTTAATTTCGATGAATAAAGTGAATTTAAGTTATTTTCGATGTACTCGATGAATGTAACTTAATTTCGATGAATAAAGTGAATTTAAGTTATTTTCGATGTACTCGATGAATATAACTTAATTTCGATGAATAAAGTGAATTTAAGTTATTTTCGATGTACTCGATGAATACTCATCGAGTACATCGAAAATAACTTAAATTCACTTTATTCATCGAAATTAAGTTACATTCATCGAGTACATCGAAAATAACTTAAATTCACTTTATTCATCGAAATTAAGTTATATTCATCAAATACATCGAAAATAACTTAAATTCACTTTATTCATCGAAATTAAGTTACATTCATCGAGTACATCGAAAATAACTTAAATTCACTTTATTCATCGAAATTAAGTTATATTCATCGAGTACATCGAAAATAACTTAAATTCACTTTATTCATCGAAATTAAGTTATTTTCGATGTACTCGATGAATATAACTTAATTTCGATGAATAAAGTGAATTTAAGTTATTTTCGATGTACTCGATGAATATAACTTAATTTCGATGAATAAAGTGAATTTAAGTTATTTTCGATGTACTCGATGAATGTAACTTAATTTCGATGAATAAAGTGAATTTAAGTTATTTTCGATGTATTTGATGAATATAACTTAATTTCGATGAATAAAGTGAATTTAAGTTATTTTCGATGTACTCGATGAATGTAACTTAATTTCGATGAATAAAGTGAATTTAAGTTATTTTCGATGTACTCGATGAGTATAACTTAATTTCGATGAATAAAGTGAATTTAAGTTATTTTCGATGTACTCGATGAATATAACTTAATTTCGATGAATAAAGTGAATTTAAGTTATTTTCGATGTACTCGATGAATGTAACTTAATTTCGATGAATAAAGTGAATTTAAGTTATTTTCGATGTACTCGATGAATGTAACTTAATTTCGATGAATAAAGTGAATTTAAGTTATTTTCGATGTACTCGATGAATATAACTTAATTTCGATGAATAAAGTGAATTTAAGTTATTTTCGATGTACTCGATGAATGTAGCTTAATTTCGATGAATAAAGTGAATTTAAGTTATTTTCGATGTACTCGATGAGTATAACTTAATTTCGATGAATAAAGTGAATTTAAGTTATTTTCGATGTACTCGATGAATATAACTTAATTTCGATGAATAAAGTGAATTTAAGTTATTTTCGATGTACTCGATAAATATAACTTAATTTCGATGAATAAAGTGAATTTAAGTTATTTTCGATGTACTCGATGAATGTAACTTAATTTCGATGAATAAAGTGAATTTAAGTTATTTTCGATGTACTCGATGAATGTAACTTAATTTCGATGAATAAAGTGAATTTAAGTTATTTTCGATGTACTCGATGAATATAACTTAATTTCGATGAATAAAGTGAATTTAAGTTATTTTCGATGTACTCGATGAATGTAACTTAATTTCGATGAATAAAGTGAATTTAAGTTATTTTCGATGTACTCGATGAATATAACTTAATTTCGATGAATAAAGTGAATTTAAGTTATTTTCGATGTACTCGATGAATGTAACTTAATTTCGATGAATAAAGTGAATTTAAGTTATTTGCGATGTACTCGATGAATATAACTTAATTTCGATGAATAAAGTGAATTTAAGTTATTTTCGATGTATTTGATGAATATAACTTAATTTCGATGAATAAAGTGAATTTAAGTTATTTTCGATGTACTCGATGAATGTAACTTAATTTCGATGAATAAAGTGAATTTAAGTTATTTTCGATGTACTCGATGAATATAACTTAATTTCGATGAATAAAGTGAATTTAAGTTATTTTCGATGTACTCGATGAATGTAACTTAATTTCGATGAATAAAGTGAATTTAAGTTATTTTCGATGTACTCGATGAATATAACTTAATTTCGATGAATAAAGTGAATTTAAGTTATTTTCGATGTACTCGATGAATATAACTTAATTTCGATGAATAAAGTGAATTTAAGTTATTTTCGATGTACTCGATGAATGTAACTTAATTTCGATGAATAACGTGAATTTAAGTTATTTGCGATGTACTCGATGAATATAACTTAATTTTTTTTTTTTTTATGTGAAAGACTAGAGTCACAGGAAACGCCCTTTATACTGTGTCGACAATCTATTTTCTTCATATAGAGTGCAATGTCGAACAGCAGCTCTAGTCGGGGAAGAAAGGAACTGTCACAACCTACCAGCGATATTTTGCAGTCCACCTACTCCCAACCATTACTGGCGACTTTGTCATCGGGGCATCGAGAAACAACTCGCTGGAGTGTTATGCCTCCTGAAACGAGTTGAATCTCATCAACCAACGAGTTGAATCTCATCAAAGTGAATTTAAGTTATTTTCGATGTACTCGATGAATATAACTTAATTTCGATGAATAAAGTGAATTTAAGTTATTTTCGATGTACTCGATGAATATAACTTAATTTCGATGAATAAAGTGAATTTAAGTTATTTTCGATGTACTCGATGAATGTAACTTAATTTCGATGAATAAAGTGAATCTAAGTTATTTTCGATGTACTCGATGAGTATAACTTAATTTCGATGAATAAAGTGAATTTAAGTTATTTTCGATGTACTCGATGAATATAACTTAATTTCGATGAATAAAGTGAATTGAAGTTATTTTCGATGTACTCGCTGAATATAACTTAATTTCGATGAATAAAGTGAATTTAAGTTATTTTCGATGTACTCGATGAATGTAACTTAATTTCGATGAATAAAGTGAATTTAAGTTATTTTCGATGTACTCGATGAATATAACTTAATTTCGATGAATAAAGTGAATTTAAGTTATTTTCGATGTACTCGATGAATGTAACTTAATTTCGATGAATAAAGTGAATTTAAGTTATTTGCGATGTACTCGATGAATATAACTTAATTTCGATGAATAAAGTGAATTTAAGTTATTTTCGATGTATTTGATGAATATAACTTAATTTCGATGAATAAAGTGAATTTAAGTTATTTTCGATGTACTCGATGAATGTAACTTAATTTCGATGAATAAAGTGAATTTAAGTTATTTTCGATGTACTCGATGAATATAACTTAATTTCGATGAATAAAGTGAATTTAAGTTATTTTCGATGTACTCGATGAATACTCATCGAGTACATCGAAAATAACTTAAATTCACTTTATTCATCGAAATTAAGTTACATTCATCGAGTACATCGAAAATAACTTAAATTCACTTTATTCATCGAAATTAAGTTATATTCATCAAATACATCGAAAATAACTTAAATTCACTTTATTCATCGAAATTAAGTTACATTCATCGAGTACATCGAAAATAACTTAAATTCACTTTATTCATCGAAATTAAGTTATATTCATCGAGTACATCGAAAATAACTTAAATTCACTTTATTCATCGAAATTAAGTTATTTTCGATGTACTCGATGAATATAACTTAATTTCGATGAATAAAGTGAATTTAAGTTATTTTCGATGTACTCGATGAATATAACTTAATTTCGATGAATAAAGTGAATTTAAGTTATTTTCGATGTACTCGATGAATGTAACTTAATTTCGATGAATAAAGTGAATTTAAGTTATTTTCGATGTATTTGATGAATATAACTTAATTTCGATGAATAAAGTGAATTTAAGTTATTTTCGATGTACTCGATGAATGTAACTTAATTTCGATGAATAAAGTGAATTTAAGTTATTTTCGATGTACTCGATGAGTATAACTTAATTTCGATGAATAAAGTGAATTTAAGTTATTTTCGATGTACTCGATGAATATAACTTAATTTCGATGAATAAAGTGAATTTAAGTTATTTTCGATGTACTCGATGAATGTAACTTAATTTCGATGAATAAAGTGAATTTAAGTTATTTTCGATGTACTCGATGAATGTAACTTAATTTCGATGAATAAAGTGAATTTAAGTTATTTTCGATGTACTCGATGAATATAACTTAATTTCGATGAATAAAGTGAATTTAAGTTATTTTCGATGTACTCGATGAATGTAGCTTAATTTCGATGAATAAAGTGAATTTAAGTTATTTTCGATGTACTCGATGAGTATAACTTAATTTCGATGAATAAAGTGAATTTAAGTTATTTTCGATGTACTCGATGAATATAACTTAATTTCGATGAATAAAGTGAATTTAAGTTATTTTCGATGTACTCGATAAATATAACTTAATTTCGATGAATAAAGTGAATTTAAGTTATTTTCGATGTACTCGATGAATGTAACTTAATTTCGATGAATAAAGTGAATTTAAGTTATTTTCGATGTACTCGATGAATGTAACTTAATTTCGATGAATAAAGTGAATTTAAGTTATTTTCGATGTACTCGATGAATATAACTTAATTTCGATGAATAAAGTGAATTTAAGTTATTTTCGATGTACTCGATGAATGTAACTTAATTTCGATGAATAAAGTGAATTTAAGTTATTTTCGATGTACTCGATGAATATAACTTAATTTCGATGAATAAAGTGAATTTAAGTTATTTTCGATGTACTCGATGAATGTAACTTAATTTCGATGAATAAAGTGAATTTAAGTTATTTGCGATGTACTCGATGAATATAACTTAATTTCGATGAATAAAGTGAATTTAAGTTATTTTCGATGTATTTGATGAATATAACTTAATTTCGATGAATAAAGTGAATTTAAGTTATTTTCGATGTACTCGATGAATGTAACTTAATTTCGATGAATAAAGTGAATTTAAGTTATTTTCGATGTACTCGATGAATATAACTTAATTTCGATGAATAAAGTGAATTTAAGTTATTTTCGATGTACTCGATGAATGTAACTTAATTTCGATGAATAAAGTGAATTTAAGTTATTTTCGATGTACTCGATGAATATAACTTAATTTCGATGAATAAAGTGAATTTAAGTTATTTTCGATGTACTCGATGAATATAACTTAATTTCGATGAATAAAGTGAATTTAAGTTATTTTCGATGTACTCGATGAATGTAACTTAATTTCGATGAATAACGTGAATTTAAGTTATTTGCGATGTACTCGATGAATATAACTTAATTTTTTTTTTTTTATGTGAAAGACTAGAGTCACAGGAAACGCCCTTTATACTGTGTCGACAATCTATTTTCTTCATATAGAGTGCAATGTCGAACAGCAGCTCTAGTCGGGGAAGAAAGGAACTGTCACAACCTACCAGCGATATTTTGCAGTCCACCTACTCCCAACCATTACTGGCGACTTTGTCATCGGGGCATCGAGAAACAACTCGCTGGAGTGTTATGCCTCCTGAAACGAGTTGAATCTCATCAACCAACGAGTTGAATCTCATCAAAGTGAATTTAAGTTATTTTCGATGTACTCGATGAATATAACTTAATTTCGATGAATAAAGTGAATTTAAGTTATTTTCGATGTACTCGATGAATATAACTTAATTTCGATGAATAAAGTGAATTTAAGTTATTTTCGATGTACTCGATGAATACTCATCGAGTACATCGAAAATAACTTAAATTCACTTTATTCATCGAAATTAAGTTACATTCATCGAGTACATCGAAAATAACTTAAATTCACTTTATTCATCGAAATTAAGTTATATTCATCAAATACATCGAAAATAACTTAAATTCACTTTATTCATCGAAATTAAGTTACATTCATCGAGTACATCGAAAATAACTTAAATTCACTTTATTCATCGAAATTAAGTTATATTCATCGAGTACATCGAAAATAACTTAAATTCACTTTATTCATCGAAATTAAGTTATTTTCGATGTACTCGATGAATATAACTTAATTTCGATGAATAAAGTGAATTTAAGTTATTTTCGATGTACTCGATGAATATAACTTAATTTCGATGAATAAAGTGAATTTAAGTTATTTTCGATGTACTCGATGAATGTAACTTAATTTCGATGAATAAAGTGAATTTAAGTTATTTTCCATGTATTTGATGAATATAACTTAATTTCGATGAATAAAGTGAATTTAAGTTATTTTCGATGTACTCGATGAATGTAACTTAATTTCGATGAATAAAGTGAATTTAAGTTATTTTCGATGTACTCGATGAGTATAACTTAATTTCGATGAATAAAGTGAATTTAAGTTATTTTCGATGTACTCGATGAATATAACTTAATTTCGATGAATAAAGTGAATTTAAGTTATTTTCGATGTACTCGATGAATGTAACTTAATTTCGATGAATAAAGTGAATTTAAGTTATTTTCGATGTACTCGATGAATGTAACTTAATTTCGATGAATAAAGTGAATTTAAGTTATTTTCGATGTACTCGATGAATATAACTTAATTTCGATGAATAAAGTGAATTTAAGTTATTTTCGATGTACTCGATGAATGTAGCTTAATTTCGATGAATAAAGTGAATTTAAGTTATTTTCGATGTACTCGATGAGTATAACTTAATTTCGATGAATAAAGTGAATTTAAGTTATTTTCGATGTACTCGATGAATATAACTTAATTTCGATGAATAAAGTGAATTTAAGTTATTTTCGATGTACTCGATAAATATAACTTAATTTCGATGAATAAAGTGAATTTAAGTTATTTTCGATGTACTCGATGAATGTAACTTAATTTCGATGAATAAAGTGAATTTAAGTTATTTTCGATGTACTCGATGAATGTAACTTAATTTCGATGAATAAAGTGAATTTAAGTTATTTTCGATGTACTCGATGAATATAACTTAATTTCGATGAATAAAGTGAATTTAAGTTATTTTCGATGTACTCGATGAATGTAACTTAATTTCGATGAATAAAGTGAATTTAAGTTATTTTCGATGTATTTGATGAATATAACTTAATTTCGATGAATAAAGTGAATTTAAGTTATTTTCGATGTACTCGATGAATGTAACTTAATTTCGGTGAATAAAGTGAATTTAAGTTATTTTCGATGTACTCGATGAATGTAACTTAATTTCGATGAATAAAGTGAATTTAAGTTATTTTCGATGTACTCGATGAATATAACTTAATTTCGATGATCAAAGTGAATTTAAGTTATTTTCGATGTACTCGATGAATGTAACTTAATTTCGATGAATAAAGTGAATTTAAGTTATTTTCGATGTATTTGATGAATATAACTTAATTTCGATGAATAAAGTGAATTTAAGTTATTTTCGATGTACTCGATGAATGTAACTTAACTTCGAGGAATAAAGTGAATTTAAGTTATTTTCGATGTGCTCGATGAGTATAACTTAATTTCGATGAATAAAGTGAATTTAAGTTATTTGCGATGTACTCGATGAATATAACTTAATTTCGATGAATAAAGTGAATTTAAGTTATTTTCGATGTATTTGATGAATATAACTTAATTTCGATGAATAAAGTGAATTTAAGTTATTTTCGATGTACTCGATGAATGTAACTTAATTTCGATGAATAAAGTGAATTTAAGTTATTTTCGATGTACTCGATGAATATAACTTAATTTCGATGAATAAAGTGAATTTAAGTTATTTTCGATGTACTCGATGAATGTAACTTAATTTCGATGAATAAAGTGAATTTAAGTTATTTTCGATGTATTTGATGAATATAACTTAATTTCGATGAATAAAGTGAATTTAGGTTATTTTCGATGTAATCGATGAATGTAACTTAATTTCGATGAATAAAGTGAATTTAAGTTATTTTCGATGTACTCGATGAGTATAACTTAATTTCGATGAATAAAGTGAATTTAAGTTATTTTCGATGTACTCGATGAATATAACTTAATTTCGAGGAATAAAGTGAATTTAAGTTATTTTCGATGTACTGGATGAATGTAACTTAATTTCGATGAATAAAGTGAATTTAAGTTATTTTCGATGTACTCGATGAATGTAACTTAATTTCGATGAATAAAGTGAATTTAAGTTATTTTCGATGTACTCGATGAATATAACTTAATTTCGATGAATAAAGTGAATTTAAGTTATTTTCGATGTACTCGATGAATGTAACTTAATTTCGATGAATAAAGTGAATTTAAGTTATTTTCGATGTACTCGATGAATATAACTTAATTTCGATGAATAAAGTGAATTTAAGTTATTTTCGATGTACACGATGAATATAACTTAATTTCGATGAATAAAGTGAATTTAAGTTATTTTCGATGTACTCGATGAATGTAACTTAATTTCGATGAATAAAGTGAATTTAAGTTATTTTCGATGTACTCGATGAATGTAACTTAATTTCGATGAATAAAGTGAATTTAAGTTATTTTCGATGTATTTGATGAATATAACTTAATTTCGATGAATAAAGTGAATTTAAGTTATTTTCGATGTACTCGATGAATGTAACTTAATTTCGATGAATAAAGTGAATTTAAGTTATTTTCGATGTACTCGATGAATGTAACTTAATTTCGATGAATAAAGTGAATTTAAGTTATTTTCGATGTACTCGATAAATTTAACTTAATTTCGATGAATAAAGTGAATTTAAGTTATTTTCGATGTACTCGATGAATGTAACTTAATTTCGATGAATAAAGTGAATTTAAGTTATTTTCGATGTACTCGATGAATGTAACTTAATTTCGATGAATAAAGTGAATTTAAGTTATTTTCGATGTACTCGATGAATATAACTTAATTTCGATGAATAAAGTGAATTTAAGTTATTTTCGATGTACTCGATGAATGTAACTTAATTTCGATGAATAAAGTGAATTTAAGTTATTTTCGATGTACTCGACGAATATAACTTAATTTCGATGAATAAAGTGAGTTTAAGTTATTTTCGATGTACTCGATGAATGTAACTTAATTTCGGTGAATAAAGTGAATTTAAGTTATTTTCGATGTACTCGATGAATGTAACTTAATTTCGATGAATAAAGTGAATTTAAGTTATTTTCGATGTACTCGATGAATATAACTTAATTTCGATGAATAAAGTGAATTTAAGTTATTTTCGATGTACTCGATGAATGTAACTTAATTTCGATGAATAAAGTGAATTTAAGTTATTTTCGATGTACTCGATGAATATAACTTAATTTCGATGAATAAAGTGAGTTTAAGTTATTTTCGATGTATTTGATGAATATAACTTAATTTCGATGAATAAAGTGAATTTAAGTTATTTTCGATGTACTCGATGAATATAACTTAATTTCGATGAATAAAGTGAATTTAAGTTATTTTCGATGTACTCGATGAATGTAACTTAATTTCGATGAATAAAGTGAATTTAAGTTATTTTCGATGTATTTGATGAATATAACTTAATTTCGATGAATAAAGTGAATTTAAGTTATTTTCGATGTACTCGATGAATATAACTTAATTTCGATGGATAAAGTGAATTTAAGTTATTTTCGATGTACTCGATGAATGTAACTTAATTTCGATGAATAAAGTGAATTTAAGTTATTTTCGATGTACTCGATGAATGTAACTTAATTTCGATGAATAAAGTGAATTTAAGTTATTTTCGATGTACTCGATGAATATAACTTAATTTCGATGAATAAAGTGAATTTAAGTTATTTTCGATGTACTCGATGAATGTAACTTAATTTCGATGAATAAAGTGAATTTAAGTTATTTTCGATGTACTCGATGAATATAACTTAATTTCGATGAATAAAGTGAATTTAAGTTATTTTCGATGTACTCGATGAATGTAACTTAATTTCGATGAATAAAGTGAATTTAAGTTATTTTCGATGTACTCGATGAATATAACTTAATTTCGATGAATAAAGTGAATTTAAGTTATTTTCGGTGTACTCGATGAATATAACTTAATTTCGATGAATAAAGTGAATTTAAGTTATTTTCGATGTACTCGATGAATGTAACTTAATTTCGATGAATAAAGTGAATTTAAGTTATTTTCGATGTACTCGATGAATGTAACTTAATTTCGATGAATAAAGTGAATTTAAGTTATTTTCGATGTACTCGATGAATATAACTAAATTTCTATGAATAAAGTGAATTTAAGTTATTTTCGATGTACTCGATGAATATAACTTAATTTCGATGAATAAAGTGAATTTAAGTTATTTTCGATGTACTCGATGAATATAACTTAATTTCGATGAATAAAGTGAATTTAAGTTATTTTCGATGTACTCGATGAATGTAACTTAATTTCGATGAATAAAGTGAATTTAAGTTATTTTCGATGAACTCGATGAATATAACTTAATTTCGATGATCAAAGTGAATTTAAGTTATTTTCGATGTACTCGATGAATGTAACTTAATTTCGATGAATAAAGTGAATTTAAGTTATTTTCGATGTACTCGATGAATGTAACTTAATTTCCATGAATGAAGTGAATCTAAGTTATTTTCGATGTACTCGATGAATGTAACTTAATTTCGATGAATAAAGTGAATTTAAGTTATTTTCGATGTACTCGATGAATATAACTAAATTTCAATGAATAAAGTGAATTTAAGTTATTTTCGATGTACTCGATGAGTATAACTTAATTTCGATGAATAAAGTGAATTTAAGTTATTTTCGATGTACTCGATGAATGTAACTTAATTTCGATGAATAAAGTGAATTTAAGTTATTTTCGATGTACTCGATGAATATAACTTAATTTCGATGAATAAAGTGAATTTAAGTTATTTTCGATGTACTCGATGAATGTAACTTAATTTCGATGAATAAAGTGAATTTTAGTTATTTTCGATGTACTCGATGAGTATAACTTAATTTCGATGAATAAAGTGAATTTAAGTTATTTTCGATGTACTCGATGAATATAACTTAATTTCGATGAATAAAGTGAATTTAAGTTATTTTCGATGTACTCGATGAATGTAACTTAATTTCGATGAATAAAGTGAATTTAAGTTATTTTCGATGTATTTGATGAATATAACTTAATTTCGATGAATAAAGTGAATTTAAGTTATTTTCGATGTACTCGATGAATATAACTTAATTTCGATGAATAAAGTTAATTTAAGTTATTTTCGATGTACTCGATGAATATAACTTAATTTCGATGAATAAAGTGAATTTAAGTTATTTTCGATGTACTCGATGAATGTAACTTAATTTCCATTAATGAAGTGAATTTAAGTTATTTTCGATGTACTCGATGAATGTAACTTAATTTCGATGAATAAAGTGAATTTAAGTTATTTTCGATGTACTCGATGAATATAACTTAATTTCGATGAATAAAGTGAATTTAAGTTATTTTCGATGTACTCGATGAATATAACTTAATTTCGATGAATAAAGTGAATTTAAGTTATTTTCGATGTACTCGATGAATATAACTTAATTTCGATGAATAAAGTGAATTTAAGTTATTTTCGATGTACTCGATGAATGTAACTTAATTTCGATGAATAAAGTGAATTTAAGTTATTTTCGATGTTCTCGATGAATATAACTTAATTTCGATGATCAAAGTGAATTTAAGTTATTTTCGATGTACTCGATGAATGTAACTTAATTTCGATGAATAAAGTGAATTTAAGTTATTTTCGATGTACTCGATGAATGTAACTTAATTTCGATGAATAAAGTGAAATTAAGTTATTTTCGATGTACTCGATGAATATAACTTAATTTCGATGAATAAAGTGAATTTAAGTTATTTTCGATGTACTCGATGAATGTAACTTAATTTCGATGAATAAAGTGAATTTAAGTTATTTTCGATGTACTCGATGAATATAACTTAATTTCTATGAATAAAGTGAATTTAAGTTATTTTCGATGTACTCGATGAATGTAACTTAATTTCGATGAATAAAGTGAATTTAAGTTATTTTCGATGTATTTGGTGAATATAACTTAATTTCGATGAATAAAGTGAATTTAAGTTATTTTCGATGTACTGAATGTAACTTAATTTCGATGAATAAAGTGAATTTAAGTTATTTTCGATGTACTCGATGAATATAACTTAATTTCGATGATCAAAGTGAATTTAAGTTATTTTCGATGTACTCGATGAATATAACTTAATTTCGATGAATAAAGTGAATTTAAGTTATTTTCGATGTACTCGATGAATGTAACTTAATTTCGATGAATAAAGTGAATTTAAGTTATTTTCGATGTACTCGATGAATGTAACTTAATTTCGATGAATAAAGTGAATTTAAGTTATTTTCGATGTACTCGATGAATGTAACTTAATTTCGATGAATAAAGTGAATTTAAGTTATTTTCGATGTACTCGATGAATGTAACTTAATTTCGATGAATAAAGTGAATTTAAGTTATTTTCGATGTACTCGATGAATATAACTTAATTTCGATGAATAAAGTGAATTTAAGTTATTTTCGATGTACTCGATGAATATAACTTAATTTCGATGAATAAAGTGAATTTAAGTTATTTCCGATGTACTCGATGAATGTAACTTAATTTCGATGAATAAAGTGAATTTAAGTTATTTTCGATGTACTCGATGAATATAACTTAATTTCGATGAATAAAGTGAATTTAAGTTATTTTCGATGTACTCGATGAATGTAACTTAATTTCGATGAATAAAGTGAATTTAAGTTATTTTCGATGTACTCGATGAATATAACTTAATTTCGATGAATAAAGTGAATTTAAGTTATTTTCGATGTACTCGATGAATGTAACTTAATTTCGATGAATAAAGTGAATTTAAGTTATTTGCGATGTACTCGATGAATATAACTTAATTTCGATGAATAAAGTGAATTTAAGTTATTTTCGATGTATTTGATGAATATAACTTAATTTCGATGAATAAAGTGAATTTAAGTTATTTGCGATGTACTCGATGAATATAACTTAATTTCGATGAATAAAGTGAATTTAAGTTAGTTTCGATGTACTCGATGAATATAACTTAATTTCGATGAATAAAGTGAATTTAAGTTATTTTCGATGTACTCGATGAATGTAACTTAATTTCGATGAATAAAGTGAATTTAAGTTATTTTCGATGTACTCGATGAATGTAACTTAATTTCGATGAATAAAGTGAATTTAAGTTATTTTCGATGTACTCGATGAATATAACTTAATTTCGATGAATAAAGTGAATTTAAGTTATTTTCGATGTACTCGATGAATATAACTTAATTTCGATGAATAAAGTGAATTTAAGTTATTTTCGATGTACTCGATGAATATAACTTAATTTCGATGAATAAAGTGAATTTAAGTTATTTTCGATGTACTCGATGAATGTAACTTAATTTCGATGAATAAAGTGAATTTAAGTTATTTTCGATGTACTCGATGAATATAACTTAATTTCGATGATCAAAGTGAATTTAAGTTATTTTCGATGTACTCGATGAATGTAACTTAATTTCGATGAATAAAGTGAATTTAAGTTATTTTCGATGTACTCGATGAATGTAACTTAATTTCGATGAATAAAGTGAATTTAAGTTATTTTCGATGTACTCGATGAATAACTTAATTTCGATGAATAAAGTGAATTTAAGTTATTTTCGATGTACTCGATGAATGTAACTTAATTTCGATGAATAAAGTGAATTTAAGTTATTTTCGATGTACTCGATGAATATAACTTAATTTCGATGAATAAAGTGAATTTAAGTTATTTTCGATGTACTCGATTAATGTAACTTAATTTCGATGAATAAAGTGAATTTAAGTTATTTTCGATGTATTTGATGAATATAACTTAATTTCGATGAATAAAGTGAATTTAAGTTATTTTCGATGTACTCGATGAATGTAACTTAATTTCGATGAATAAAGTGAATTTAAGTTATTTTCGATGTACTCGATGAATATAACTTAATTTCGATGAATAAAGTGAATTTAAGTTATTTTCGATGTACTCGATGAATGTAACTTAATTTCGATGAATAAAGTGAATTTAAGTTATTTTCGATGTATTTGATGAATATAACTTAATTTCGATGAATAAAGTGAATTTAAGTTATTTTCGATGTACTCGATGAATGTAACTTAATTTCGATGAATAAAGTGAATTTAAGTTATTTTCGATGTACTCGATGAATATAACTTAATTTCGATGATCAAAGTGAATTTAAGTTATTTTCGATGTACTCGATGAATATAACTTAATTTCGATGAATAAAGTGAATTTAAGTTATTTTCGATGTACTCGATGAATGTAACTTAATTTCGATGAATAAAGTGAATTTAAGTTATTTTCGATGTACTCGATGAATATAACTTAATTTCGATGAATAAAGTGAATTTAAGTTATTTTCGATGTACTCGATGAATGTAACTTAATTTCGATGAATAAAGTGAATTTAAGTTATTTTCGATGTACTCGATGAATGTAACTTAATTTCGATGAATAAAGTGAATTTAAGTTATTTTCGATGTACTCGAGGAATATAACTTAATTTCGATGAATAAAGTGAATTTAAGTTATTTTCGATGTACTCGATGAATGTAACTTAATTTCTATGAATAAAGTGAATTTAAGTTATTTTCGATGTACTCGATGAATATAACTTAATTTCGATGAATAAAGTGAATTTAAGTTATTTTCGATGTACTCGATGAATGTAACTTAATTTCGATGAATAAAGTGAATTTAAGTTATTTTCGATGTACTCGATGAATGTAACTTAATTTCGATGAATAAAGTGAATTTAAGTTATTTTCGATGTACTCGATGAATGTAACTTAATTTCGATGAATAAAGTGAATTTAAGTTATTTTCGATGTACTCGATGAATGTAACTTAATTTCGATGAATAAAGTGAATTTAAGTTATTTTCGATGTACTCGATGAATGTAACATAATTTCGATGAATAAAGTTAATTTAAGTCATTTTCGATGTACTCGATGAATATAACTTAATTTCGATGAATAAAGTGAATTTAAGTTATTTGCGATGTACTCGATGAATAAAACTTAATTTCGATGAATAAAGTGAATTTAAGTTATTTGCGATGTACTCGATGAATGTAACATAATTTCGATGAATAAAGTGAATTTAAGTTATTTTCGATGTATTTGACGAATATAACTTAATTTCGATGAATAAAGTGAATTTAAGTTATTTGCGATGTACTCGATGAATAAAACTTAATTTCGATGAATAAAGTGAATTTAAGTTATTTTCGATGTATTTGATGAATATAACTTAATTTCGATGAATAAAGTGAATTTAAGTTATTTTCGATGTATTTGATGAATATAACTTAATTTCGATGAATAAAGTGAATTTAAGTTATTTTCGATGTACTCGATGAATGTAACTTAATTTCTATGAATAAAGTGAATTTAAGTTATTTTCGATGTACTCGATGAATATAACTTAATTTCGATGAATAAAGTGAATTTAAGTTATTTCCGATGTACTCGATGAATGTAACTTAATTTCGATGAATAAAGTGAATTTAAGTTATTTTCGATGTACTCGATGAATATAACTTAATTTCGATGAATAAAGTGAATTTAAGTTATTTTCGATGTACTCGATGAATGTAACTTAATTTCGATGAATAAAGTGAATTTAAGTTATTTTCGATGTACTCGATGAATATAACTTAATTTCGATGAATAAAGTGAATTTAAGTTATTTTCGATGTACTCGATGAATGTAACTTAATTTCGATGAATAAAGTGAATTTAAGTTATTTGCGATGTACTCGATGAATATAACTTAATTTCGATGAATAAAGTGAATTTAAGTTATTTTCGATGTATTTGATGAATATAACTTAATTTCGATGAATAAAGTGAATTTAAGTTATTTGCGATGTACTCGATAAATATAACTTAATTTCGATGAATAAAGTGAATTTAAGTTAGTTTCGATGTACTCGATGAATATAACTTAATTTCGATGAATAAAGTGAATTTAAGTTATTTTCGATGTACTCGATGAATATAACTTAATTTCGATGAATAAAGTGAATTTAAGTTATTTTCGATGTACTCGATGAATGTAACTTAATTTCGATGAATAAAGTGAATTTAAGTTATTTTCGATGTACTCGATGAATGTAACTTAATTTCGATGAATAAAGTGAATTTAAGTTATTTTCGATGTACTCGATGAATATAACTTAATTTCGATGAATAAAGTGAATTTAAGTTATTTTCGATGTACTCGATGAATGTAACTTAATTTCGATGAATAAAGTGAATTTAAGTTATTTTCGATGTACTCGATGAATATAACTTAATTTCGATGAATAAAGTGAATTTAAGTTATTTTCGATGTACTCGATGAATATAACTTAATTTCGATGAATAAAGTGAATTTAAGTTATTTTCGATGTACTCGATGAATGTAACTTAATTTCGATGAATAAAGTGAATTTAAGTTATTTTCGATGTACTCGATGAATATAACTTAATTTCGATGATCAAAGTGAATTTAAGTTATTTTCGATGTACTCGATGAATGTAACTTAATTTCGATGAATAAAGTGAATTTAAGTTATTTTCGATGTACTCGATGAATGTAACTTAATTTCGATGAATAAAGTGAATTTAAGTTATTTTCGATGTACTCGATGAATATAACTTAATTTCGATGAATAAAGTGAATTTAAGTTATTTTCGATGTACTCGATGAATGTAACTTAATTTCGATGAATAAAGTGAATTTAAGTTATTTTCGATGTACTCGATGAATGTAACTTAATTTCGATGAATAAAGTGAATTTAAGTTATTTTCGATGTACTCGATGAATGTAACTTAATTTCGATGAATAAAGTGAATTTAAGTTATTTTCGATGTACTCGATGAATGTAACATAATTTCGATGAATAAAGTTAATTTAAGTCATTTTCGATGTACTCGATGAATATAACTTAATTTCGATGAATAAAGTGAATTTAAGTTATTTGCGATGTACTCGATGAATAAAACTTAATTTCGATGAATAAAGTGAATTTAAGTTATTTGCGATGTACTCGATGAATGTAACATAATTTCGATG